>OVAF01000925.1:0-28610 GCA_900406245.1 Odontarrhena argentea
CTCCAGTTTATCCCAGATCTGCTTACAACTTGTAAGAGTCTCCACCTGGAGAGTCACCGAGTCTGAAAGACACAAACGAATCGTTGAAACAGCCTCATCCTGCATCTCCTGCCAATCCTCCTGAGACATCGAATCTGGTTTTGCATCTAACAACGCTTTCTTCATCTTCTGCTGCGTCAGCAGATCCTTAACTCGCCCTTGCCACAGACCGAAATTTCCCTTCCCATCGAATCGCGGAATCTCGAACTTAAGAGAACCACCGGCCATTGAACCTGAGGCTCTGATACCAGTTGTTGTGAATTAAGAGCAATTAACAAGATGAAACACGTAAGAACAATTGAGGTGAAATACCCTGGTCTAGGGTTTCTTTATTGATCGACTTATGAATGAATAAAGTTACAAACTTAAGACCCCTATATATACACCCCAAACCCGGCCAACTTGATACTACATCTAATTTTAAGTCACTTTAGAATAACAGCTGTCTTCACGGATGAGTTTTCTTCAGCCTGCCGAATGATATGGTGAAATGTTAACAAAATAGTTACTCAGATGAGACTATATGAGTGCTTAGCGATGACAAGAAGCACATTGAAAGGTCTTACGATTGGAGAACCGAGGTTGAAATTGTCCTTCAAAGCCAATGCTCGAGTTGTTCCAGATCGAGGTGTAATCTCAGGTGGTGGTGCAAAGATGTTCTGTCCACTGATCTCTTTATACTTAGCATCAGAGAGCTGCTTCTTAAGCTTCATATCTGATTCACTTTCCATTGTCCCACTAAGCTCTCGCTGTTTCGCTAAAGTAATCGGCTTGTTTGGAGACAAGTCCTCGTCTTTACCAAATGAGATATGGCTTATACCACTCAGTGCTTGCTAAGTCAATCAAAGAGCTTTAGAATTAGGACTTAGAAAAAAATTCCAACTTTTCCAAACATGGATTCGAAAAAGAAAATACCTGATAGACCAGTGCTTGCTCTGATGCACCATCATCTTCGTTACGAGCAAAAATCCCACTACCAGTTATCTCCTTCATCTTATGTTCTGAGCAAGGTTTCCTAATTCAAACATTTTCATAAGTTTGACAAATCAGATACAAGCATGTATATGTGCAAAATAAACACTTTAAGCTATACAAATGCATCATCAAGAATCCTTAAAACGGACTTTCGCTACATGAAAATGACAGAAACAGAGTATTATCACCATTAATCATCTTCCAAATTGACTCAAATTAAAAGTACCAAAAAAAAAAAATTCGGATATATTCGTACTATTGATTTGATGTCAAATCATTAGGTCACCAGAGGAAAATTGAATCAAACTTCACCTTCTGTTCAAGCTCTCTACTTCTTCATCGGTCACTTGACCTCCAAACACCACTTTGCTAATCCCATCCGATGGCTATAATCGAATATTCGAATCACACACAAAAGAAAGTGTTAAAAGGATTTACGAAAGTGCTCAAAACTCAAGTCAAGAGAAATCGTGTACCTGGTGAGAACGAGCGGCAAAGGAAGGAGAATCGGACAGTGGAACTTCAGACCAAGTAAGTAGATCTGCAGTGGATGAGTGTGGTTTTCTCACCCGAGTGTTTCTCTCCATAGCTTGATTCAATTGCTCAAAAATGGTTTTAGCCAATTGTCCAAATTGCAATATCAATACGGAAACAGAGTCTTAACTTTTGCGTCATTCCAACTTAATTTTCTTAGAATGCAAGATATCCTCACCTACCAAATTACTTTGGTTCATCCTTTTTCCACAGACCCGTTAAAGCAAAAAAAAAAAACAAGAGCAATAGCTTCGGACCCAAGCAACATCCTCAGTCCAGTAACAGTACTAATAATCTCCCAAAGGCTTAAGCTCCAACTTGTTTTACTATTACAGAGCATACATTAGAAAAGCCCTAGCGGCTAAGAACACAAGCAGAATAACAATAATCATCACCATAAGCAACGAAACTTGCATAATACAAATCACACTTTGATCAATCACGGTTTCAGAGAGTTAAGATGTAGCCGGATAGGGAAAGTTTTTAGACGAGAGCGATGCTTGTCTCACCACCTGGTGGTTTACGCACACCGCCTAGATAGTCTCTTGCCTCTACTTTACCATCTGCAAATATGTTGTTCCCTCCTATCTCCTTCAGCTTCGCTTCACTCAGATGTTTCTCAACAGAAGCTGACTTCGCATCTCCCTTGAATATGTCGTTCCCTGAAAGTTCTGCGAATTTCTTGTCATAGATCTTCTTTGCTGTCTTCACGGATGAGTCTTCCTCAGCCTGCAGAATAATAATATAGTGAGCAATAACGTAATAGTTACTCGGATTAGACTATATACAGTATGAGTGCTAAGAGATGTCCAGAAACACATGGAAAGAAGGTCTTACGATTGGAGAACCGAGGTTGAAATTGTCCTTCAACGCCAATGCTCGAGTTGTTCCAGATCGAGGTGTAATCTCTGGTGGTGGTGCAAAGATGTTCTGTCCACTGATCTCTTTATACTTAGCATCAGAGAGCTGCTTCTTAAGCTTCATATCTGATTCGCTTTCCATGGTCCCACTCAGCTCTCGCTGTTTCGCTAAAGTAATAGGCTTTTTCGGAGATAAATCCTCGGCTTCACCAAATGAGATATGGCTTATACCACTCAGTGCTTGCTAAAGTCAATCAAGAGCTTTATAATTAGGACTTAAGAAAAAAAATATAACTTTTCCAAACACGAACAAGAAAAAGATGATACCTGATAAACCGGTACTGGCTCTGCTGCATCGTCCCCTTCGTTTCGAGCAAAAATCCCACTGCCAGTTATCTCCTTCATCTTATGTTCCGAGCAAGGTTTCCTAGTTCAAACATTTTCACAAGTTTGACAAATCAGCTCCAAGCATGTATATAAACACTTTAAGCTATTCAAATGCAATCACCAAGAATCCTTAGAATGGACCTTCACTACACAAAAATGACACAAACAGAGTATTATCACACATTAGTCATCTTCCAGATTAGCATAAGTTGCTTCAATTTTAGAGTACCAAAAGCCAAGAAATTTCAGTTATATGCGTACACTATTGATTTGATGTAAGAGTACAAATATCAAATCATTGGGTCACTAGCTATATTAATTGCAATAATCTTAAGGCCAAAATTGGAAACTAATTTCAAAGAAATCAAAAACACAAATGAATCAAGCCTCACCTTCTGTTCAAGCTCTCTACTTCTTCATCAGTCACTTGACCTCCAAACACCACTTTGCTAATCCCATCCGATGGCTAAACCAAAAACGAAAATCGAATCACAAAAAGTGTTGAGGATATACCAAATTTCTCAAAACTCAAGTCGAGAGAAATCGTGTACCTGGTGAGAACGAACGGCGGAGCGAGAAGCGGAGGAAGGAGAATTTGAGGGTGGAACTTCAGACCAAGTAAGTAGATCTGCGGTGGATGTGTGCGGTTTTCTCACCGGAGTGTTTCTCTCCATAGCTTAAAAAAACGATTGATTTCGCAAAAGTAGAGAGAATATTACAGAGAAGACGAAGAAGAAGAAGATTAGTGTTTACGCTTCTCTTCTTTTACTCTTAACCAGACTGTGTTTAATTGACGATTTTACCCCTTTTTCCCTTCGTTCTCCCCTTGGTCTGGAACCTTCTTCTTTATGCGTGTCCATCTGGTTTAATCCGGTTTTGGTTCATTTATTTTGATTTTTTTGTTTCTGATGTGACTTTGTACTAATACCGTTATTATTTTAATGGATGTGGCATATTTGTTGATATGTATACTATTCAAAATTCAATTTCGATAGAGTTTGTTGGGATTTAGTTCAGATTTGAATTTTAGTCCAAGCATATTTGATTTTTGAATTACTGTTTGGTCCGAGATCACTTTTGTTTTCTCTTCATTTCAAAATTACTTTGAATTCGAACTTGGTTTTTTGGTTTTTTTTTTTTTTTATCAAGAAAAAGTTTTAAATTTATTCAAAAGCAAACCCCAAAAAGCACAAAAACTGTTTTACAAAATTATACAAAGCTCTGTTTTGTTGCCTTGCTTCAAACCAAGTGATAAGGGTATGTTTGTTTATACTACATATACATTATACAATATGGTTCGGTTTTATTAAGATTAAATGTTTATTTATTAAAAATTCACAATTATTGTTTTAGTTGAGGGTTAAGTGTTGTGGCCTTGTTGGATTAGTATCGCAGGAAGTAAAAGTAACAGTGTATTTGGGGAAAAAAATAATGTCAATTATATATGTATGCTTTACTCTGACACAACACCATGTGAAGCCATCAAAACTAATAAAGACTTTTACCAACGTTTTATTTAAATCTCGTGTGTGATCACGTTGTGATGCCACTTTTATTACCACATCCAATTACCATTTAATATCTTTTTTTTTTTTTTTTTTAAAAGGGCCGTTATTGTATCTTCTCAATTAAATTAGGCATTTTAAAACTCTGTTATCCGCAATTTGTGACCCTAATCATTCTTAACCGATAATAATTCGTCAAAATTTGGATAATTTAAAATAATACATGATTGTTGCATAGTTTTGCTTTTTTTTTTTTTTTTTTTTAAGCGTCAATTATTAAAGCGTAAAGCGTAGTGAATTAAGCCCAATATTTCTAATCATAATGGGCCTATATTGTAAACTCTCTCTTTCCCAAAGTCCGATCAAATTTAAATTTGTTTCAGATTCCCATTCACGCAATTTCTGTGATTTTCCTTGTTTTAAAGTTTAAAAGAAGCTTCGTGTGCTCAGTAAACAGCCACGGAAGCTTGAATACAAATGCCGATGACGGTTGTTTCCGGTCGATTCTCAGCGGCGATTTTTCCTCCTCTCTATTCCTTATCGCGGTTGGTCTCCGTCAAGCTCGCCGCTCCACGACGCGTTGTTTTCGTTCCCAGATCAGCAGCTCCAGCTTCTTCAATCACCGTCACCGTCGAGACGAAGTCTACTGTAAGATTTCCTTCTTCTTGGACATTCTGATGGAATCAGAGTTAGATTCTGTTTTGGGTACTATACTACTTTTGCTCTTATTTCGAATTTAGCCTGGTGATTTCGATTTTGAGCTGATCCAATTTGGTTGGTTTGTAGTTGGATTCTGTAATTGAGAAGGAGAAGAAGATTCTAGCTTGTCCCATCTGTTATAGCTCATTAGCGTATATAAGTCAATCTAATGGATCAGTGTGAGTCTCACTGTTCACTGATTTGATCCAGAAATGATGATTAAAGCAATTTAAATCAGTTTTGTGTTTATGGCTACAGAGAATCTGTTACCTCTGGTACTCAGTTACAATGTAATACATGTAAAAGAAGTTACTCGGGTAATGAGACGCATCTTGATTTAGCTGTGGCTAGTGGAAGTAAGCAATATAATGAACCAATGCCGCTTTCCACCGAGTTATTCAGGTTGATGATATGTTTTGATGGGTTTCTAGTTAATGTTGGGGTCTATTCTGTCTTCTAACTGAGATTCTGTTGGTTTATAGGACTCCGTTAGTCTCTTTCCTTTACGAAAGGGGTTGGCGTCAGAATTTCATATGGGGTGGGTTTCCAGGACCAGAGAAAGAGGTGAGACAGGAAAACTCTCTCGTTCTTTAGAGGCTTTTTGGTTTGCGGTAATTGCTTATGTTATATGTTCTTCGTTTAACTATCTATGGTCTGACTGAGTAGTAATAATGTGAAAATTGGGTTGCCGCAGTTTGAAATGGCTAAAGAGTACCTGAAGCCTGTTTTGGGAGGCAATATTATTGATGCCAGTTGCGGAAGTGGGATGTTCTCGAGGTTATTCACCAAAAGTGGGCTGTTTTCTCTGGTGGTTGCGCTTGATTACTCGGAGAATATGCTGCGACAATGCTATGAACTCTTAAATCAAGAAGAGAATTTTCCCAACAAAGAGTTTGTACTTTCATCTTCTGCTTCCATTATTGTCTAAAATCTTGGGTAATTTGATCTGTTTTTGACTCTTCTGTAACATATCCAGGAAACTTGTTCTAGTCCGAGCAGACATCGCTAGACTCCCATTCCTTTCGAGTTCAGTTGACGCTGTCCATGCTGGTGCTGCTCTGCATTGCTGGCCTTCACCATCCTCAGCCGTAAAACCCTTTTCCTAATTCAACATGTAGCGAAAACTGACATATACAAAATTGTTGATGTTCCCTTTGGATCTTCTAGGTAGCTGAGATAAGCCGTGTGCTTAAACCTGGAGGAGTATTTGTTGCCACCACTTTTATATATGATGGCCCTTTGAGTTTCATCCCGTTCTTGAAGAATATTCGGGAGGTGTGTATATATCACTTCCAAGTCTTGCAACATGCAATTGCTGTTTTACATCATTTTCTTCTCATTAGTTCCTTTCTGTGGTATGTGGCTGATTATGAAATGGTAGGAAACAATGAGATATTCAGGTAGTCACATCTTTCTGAGTGAAAGTGAGCTTGAAGATCTATGCAGAGCCTGCGGACTGGTTGGCTTCACTCGTGTTAGAAACGGGCTATTTATAATGCTCTCCGCCACAAAACCCAGCAGATAAGCTCGCCTTCTAATGGATATAGTTTTTTATTATAATTTTGGTTACCATTATGAACAAAGTTTTAGACATTGAAAATATATACACAATTTTTCAGTAGTTGAAAATTTGGTGTAAAGTTAGACATAATAACAACTCAAAAGACATTGTAACCTATTTTGTAAAGTCTTTTCGCAAAATTTCTTATCTACCAGCTTGTAAATTGGTTTTAACTTGGTTTGCTAAGGGGTCTTCTTGAGAAAACTCAATATCACTAGCTGAACTTTCTGGAAGCAGTTCACGCATCTCGGAATCTATGAAAGCCTCCATCCGAGCACGATCTCTGTCTACAGGATACGTACGGTATAGAAAGGAGTAGATGAAGCAGCAAGCCGCCATTGGGATTCCTATAGATGTATAAAGAGCTTTTGACAGGGATGCTGCATTCCCTCTATCAGTGGCTATCTCTGTTGATCTTGATGAACCTTCAGGGATTGGCATATATCCATACACATGCTGCGCCAGGATTCCAACTATAGGAGGAGCAAACGATGACAAGATCGACTCAAAAGATTTGTCCAAAGCGTAGACGCTTGTTCTTGACTTCTCTGGAACAATCTCTGCAAAGATTGGGCTGCATTCATTTCACCAAAGTCAGCAAGAACAGTTAACGTACAGAAAGTTACACGTCAAGAGGCGTATTGAAAAAGAGAGACTTTACTTGTTGGTAGCAGGAGCATTCCAAGAAACAAAAAGCCCCAACAGGACTAAGATCAGAGCATGGATTGCAGCTGTAGATGGATCATCTGGTAAAACCAAGAAGAGAATCGCAGCGAGCGGGATTGCTGAAGCTGAACTGATCTGTGCAAGAATGATTCTTCCAGAATTAGGAAGACGAGTAGACAGAATATCTCCCATTTTGCCTCCAAATAAACCACCAAGAGAAGCTGCAGCCACGAAAAGTCCCATCAAGAACGCAGTTGTCCCGTGTGAGAACCCGATGAGTTCCAACCACATGGGTGCAAAAGAAAGAGCAGACCAAGGAAACGACCCTGTAACTCCCTGAGCCACAATAATCTGAAAAGACCTGATCTTTACGACAGTTTCAGCTTCCCTGACCAAATCCTTCACCTCCGCCCAGAAAGGTTTCCTCAAAACTCGTTGATTCGGAACAGCAACACCATCCTTCGCAAAATGTGGGTCATTGGCGAAAACTCGGACCAAGACACCAACTATAACACTAACCACACCTACAATATGGAAAGCAACTCTCCAACCAGGTACCCCCATAAAGGTGTATGGAGCTATCAAAACAGAACAGAGCCCGCCTAAAATCGAACCAATATTCGCTGTTAGTTGCAACCATCCAAAAGCAGTACCACGATTAGCATCATCCGTCGAATCAGCAACAAGAGACTGAATTGCTGGAGCCACAAGTGCGAGACCAATCCCATTCAAAGCTCTAGATACTGCTACCTACACAACAATCAAAGAGACTAAGCATTTCACTAAACCCAGAACCGAACATTCCAAAATGTTATGAAAAAGGACAAAACCTGGAAGAAAGTGGAAGAGAAAGCGACAAGAAAAGTAGCAGCAGACCAAAGAAAAGCACCAAGAGCAATCACATGAGCTCTGTTATGTCTAATTGCCATGTAAGCAGCCAAAGGATAACAAATGGCTTGAACCATGGATCTTAACAGTGTCAACGACCCGAGTCCGGTTGGATCCGTGTGAAGAGCTGCGCCAACTTCTTTATATACACCCGGAAGTAACGATTCATCGGCTCTCTCCATTATTCCGGCGAGATTCACCAGAATCAAAGTCACCGTCTCCGCCTTCATTTTTCCCCAAAAGTCTAATTTTGGGTTTTCGAAGGGATTTTGATCGGACTTTTATGTTTTTCCTTTTGTGTCTTGTATTGTTCGTAACGGAAAAAGTAAATTTAGGTTGTGAGAACTCATCAATGTTTGACGGTGAGAAAGTGTCAGTCAATGTCGTAGCTACGTGGTCGCTGACGGTGGCGCGTGAGAATTGTCAAACTATGTAATGAAATTTCCCGGTGATCCTGAAATGGGTCCCACTGATGACGTGTCTTTTTGCGTGAAAAATTAAACGTTTAGGCCCATAAAGTGAAATAAGCCCATATCTTCTTCATAAAGGGTTTTTATTTTTATTTTGTTATTTCCTAAACCGATGTCGTTTTGGGAGTAATCAATATGAGGCTGTGATTAATTTCACTTCCCGATGAATGTAAACTGCATCGCATGCGTCTCGAGATTGTACTATCCGACTCTCTCAGTCGTCTGCAAGCGTTTTCGATCTCTCCTTGTTTCACTGGAGTTATACAAGGTTAGGTCTCTCTTGAACCTCACCGAGACTTGTCTGTGATAATGATTATCGATGGTTTACTCTCTGCCACAAACCTAATGATCAAATCAATGATACCAAAGAAGTTAAGTGAGTATAAATTGTCTAGAGTCAGTTCCACATTCTGTACTCCTCCGGAATCCGATGGTCTCGTAGCGGTTGGTTCTAATATCTATGAACATTACTGGTCACATGTACTCAGTGCCCTCCGTCTCGATTTTGGATATTGCCAGTCACACACGTGGCTCCAGGCTCCAACCCTGACAGTGAAGCTAAGCCCAATTTCTGCTAGCCTCGTCGATCATGACATGTTCAAGAAAATCAATGATGCCTGTGTGTCAAGTTTTGTCTTGCACTTTAGTCCCAAACAGAAAAAGAAAAAAAATTTTAAAAGAATCTATGATATTTTTTTTATATGTTTTTTTCGGTTATAATATATTTTTTTTTCAAAATTATATAAAATAGAAACCTATGGATTATTCAAAATATTATCAGTATTGGTTATATTATAGATGATATAACTAAATAATATATTTAATTGTATTAAAGGTGTGATTTGATATTCTACAAAAATATTAGTAAGTTTATTACTAAGAGTCTAGTGGCACGCAGTGATATGTATGTCCATTTAATAAAAAAATATATGTACTACTAAGTTTCTTATGTTAAAATAAAATATAATAAAAATAATATCCATTTTCATAAGTGATATATCATGTTGAAAAAAAAAAAAAAAAAGTGATATATCATATGTATCACATAGCCCATATTTTCACAGGCTTATATCATATGGCACATCTTCAATAATCGTGTTTTCGGTTTTGAAGGTTAGGGTGATCAATTTTGTTATCATCAGATACGATTTTGAAAGTAAATCACGATTCCGAACACCGGTAAGGGTTTATTCCATAGATATTTCCTTCTTACAATATATCTCTGCGTCTGCCTTTGTTGCCTCTTCCACAACTGTTTCAATTAATGATCGATCTCCTTAATTTGATGTTTTGAGTGAATCGAATAGTAATCTATTATGAATCTTTAGGCTTTGCCTTCGTTCTAAATGATAGTTGATGGATTCTAATTCCTGAGTTATGTTTGTATCTGCTTGTTATGATTTCAGTGTTATTGTGTAACTAAGTAAAGAGGTTTCTGATTTATGAGTGATGGCTGATGATAATTGATAAAGCCAGAAAAATTGATTGATTGATTGATTGTTGGATTCTGTTTCTAGTTTCTACACTTGGGTTCTTATTTTGTTGCTTGTTCAGGTTAATTCCGTCAATGTCTTCCCAAGAAAAGAAGAAGAAGAAGTTGTTGCTGTTGTCACTTCCTGATGATTTGCTATTGAGTTGTTTCGCACGCATCTCAAGATTGTACTATCCTACTCTCTCCCTCGTCTCCAAGCGCTTCCGATCTCTGCTTGCTTCACCGGAGCTTTACAAGGTTCGGTCACTCTTGGGCCGAACCGAGAATTGTCTCTATGTGTGCTTAAAATTCGGCCATGAGGATTTTCGCTGGTTTACCCTCTGCCGGAAACCTGATCATCAAACTCTTACTAATGAGAAGAAGTCATGTGGATATGCTTTGGCTGCAGTCCCAATTCCACATTCTCCTCCTTCGCATTCTTCGGGTCTCGTAGCAGTTGGTTCTAATATCTACAACATTTACGGGTCCTCTAGTCTCTCGATTTTGGATTGCCAGTCACACACGTGGCTCGAGGCTCCAACCCTGCCAGTGAAGCTAAGCCCAATTTCTGCTAGCCTCGTCGATCAAAAGATATATGTTGTAGGAAAACAGGACGATTCAGATTCCTATTCTGATTCTAATTTTGGGAATAAGCTGGTCATGGTGTTCGACATACAAACCCATATTTGGGATCCCATGCCCATCCATTGCAGCGAGGCACTAGGGGATCTTGCCTTCAGTAGTGCATGTATTGACGGAAAGTTCCACATGAAGACTAGCAAAGGGGTACTTGCTAACAATTCCAAGGAACGAAGATGGGACCTTGTTGAAGGAAAGATGAAAGAACATATGTTATTTGATTGTCGTGTCATAGCCAACGTTTTGTACTCTTATGATAATGGAGCGTTCAGATGGTACGACAGTGACAAAAGACAGTGGAAAGAATTAAAGGGTTTGGTGGGTAGACTACCTGCATTCGCTCCTCGTGGGCATGCTTCTGTTAAATTGGCTGATTATGGTGGAAAGATGGTGGTTTTGTGGACCAAAAATTTGAGTAATATTGATGAGAAGATGATTTGGTGTGCAGAGATTTCGCTTGAGAGGCGTAATAGAAGTTGTGAAATTTGGGGTAAAGTTGAGTGGTTTGATCATGTTCTTACTACATACAGTAAATCAGGTCGTTTTCCCGTGGTTGTGAATGGTCTGACTGTTACTGTTTGATGATTGGGTCACAAAGCTTGAAATATGTTGAAAACTATGATGAAAATGTACTTATCTCCTTTTTGTCATTTAATCTCACTTGTTATAATTTCAACTCCGTGAATAAACAATTGAGATCGGTTTCTACATGATTTTAGGGAATGTTTTTTTGTTAGTATTATTAGAAGTATATGCTACTGGCTTGTGGAAGATGATAATAAGAATAACTGTTACAATGACGAATGTTCAAATGCTTTTAACTTATCGGTAAAATTAGGCTTTAAATTAGTTATTTGGATTCTTTGTCAGTCTCATCAAAGTTCTTGTTCGTTGTGATTGAATTGCTTTCGTATCTCTCTTCGACGGTACAAATAACGTACTCGACAAGTAATAATTACCCAAAATCAGAGTAGAGTCCCTCCTGCTGAAACAGAGCAGCATTATTCTGTAAACTTAGGCCCATAACATAAAATTGAGCCCATTATCTTCTGTGATTTTGTGTGTTTTAATTCATTCTAATCTTAAAGTAACAACCGGAAAGTTTAGGTTTCCTTTGGTTGATTCGTTCAATGTCTTCCAAGGAAGAGAAGCAGAACAAGGAGCTGTTTCTGTTGTCCCTTCCCGATGATTTGCTACTTAGATGCGTCGCACGCCTCTCGAGATTTCACTATCCGAGTCTCTCCCTCGTCTCCAAGCGCTTTAGATCTCTCATTGCTTCACCGGAGCTTTACAAAATCCGTTCACTCTCGGGCCGCACCGAGACTTGTCTCTATTTTTGCTTAAAACTCGATGACGAATGTCGCTGGTTCACCGTCTGGCGGAAAACTAATCAGAAAACCCTAACCAAAACCAATGAGAGGAAGAAGAAGAAGATACCTAGTGGATATGATTTGGTCCCGGTTCGTATTCCACGTTCTCCTGTTTCACATTCTTTAGGTCTCGTCGTGGTTGGTTCTAATATCTACAGTTTTGCCGGATCCAAGGCCTCGATTCTGGATTGTCGATCTTACACGTGGAGCGAAGCTCCAAGCCTCCAGGTGAAGCTAGATTTATTATGTGCTAGTGTCGTTGATCAAAAGATATATGTAGCAGGACGTTACGAAGAAGGCGATTCCGAATCCTCTGAGAATTTGGTCGTGGTGTTCGACACAATAACACAAAGTTGGGATCCTGTGCCTATCCGTTGTATCGAGATACAAGGTGAAGTTGCCTTCAGAAGTGTGTGTATTGACGAAAAGTTTCACATGAGGGTTGATTCAGACGTGTTTGCTTACGATTCCGAGGAAGGTAGATGGGACCTGGTTGAAGGAAATATGAGACAAAAGATGTTATATGATTCTTATGGTGTGGTAGATAACGTTTTATACAGTGGTTTTAGAGGAGAGTTTAGATGGTATGATACCGAGGAAAGAACGTGGAAAGAATTAAAGGGTTTGGTAGGATTACCGAATTTCCCTGGTGATATTTATGATATTGCTTATGTTAAGTTGGCTGATAATAGTGGAAAGATGGTTTTTTTGTGGTACAAGCCTTATCCTTTTAGTGGTGGCTGTGAGATGAACATTTGGTGTGGGGAGATTGCGCTTGAAAGACGCGAAAATCGGGAAATTTGGGGAACAGTTGAATGGTTTGATCATTTGCTTACATTTCGGAAACCAAGTCATCAGTCTTTCCAGGTTGTGAAAGTTCTTGCTGCTACTTTTTGATTTATTGTCACAAACTTATCTCTTTGTTAAGGTTCTTGCTGCTAGTTTTTTTATTGTCAAAAACTTATTATCTCTTTTTGTTTCGAATTCTAATCGTTTCAATGTCACTTGTTGACTGTTAATTAAGCATTGTATGCAACTATGATGAACGTGTGTTCTTTTGTTCACCGTAAATACGAGCAAGGCCCTTCAACAGTATACATCCACACATGGGTCCGATTGATTACTTAATATAATTGAATACAAGAAGCTAGAAGAAGAAAGTGGCTTACATGTTGATTAAAAATTACGAAGAATACAAGAAGGAACCATTCTCAATAACGACAGCTTGTAAAACACGTAATAAATAGGTTCTTTAAACATTTAAAGTCAACCAAGGCGTCGTATAGGAGCTTAGAAGGAGTCATTTCCCTGAATTTGCTCAACGGCAAATTTCTTTCCTCATAATGTCTTCCTTGGAAACAAAGGAGGAGTTGTCGCTGTTGTCACTTCCCGATGAATTGCTATATAGTTGCCTCGCACGCATCTCGAGATTGTACTATCCGACTCTCTCTCCCTCGTCTCCAAACGTTTTCGATCTCTCGTTGCTTCAGCTGAGCTTTACAAGGTTCGGTCACTATTGGGCCGAACCGAGAGTTGTCTCTATGTGTGCATACGATACTACGAGGGTATGCATCGATGGTTCACCCTCTGCCGTAAACCTGATCATCAGACCTTAACCAATGACATCAACAACAAGTCAAGTGGGTATGTTTTGGCTGCAATCCCAGTTCCCCTTTCTACTCCTCAAGACCGTTTCGTGGCGGTTGGTTACAATATCTACAATATTTACCGATCCTCTAGCATCTCGATTCTTGATTGCCGATCTCACACTTGGTGCGAGCTGGCTCCAAGCCCCGGGAAAGATATGTTGAGTTTATATCCTGCTATTGCTGTTGATGAAAAAATATATGTTCCAGGAACTTGCAAAGATAGTGATTCTAATTCTTCTAAGAACGTGGTTCAAGTGTTCGACACAAAAACCGTAACTTTTGATCCTGTGCCCATCCCATGTAGGGAGATACAGGGGAAATTTTACTTGTGTTGCGCACGTATCGACGGAAAGTTCCACGTGAAGAATGGCCACATGGTTGCTTACGATTCCAAGGAAGGTAGATGGGATCCGGTTGAAGTGGTGGGTAAATATGTGTATATAGGTTCTTATTTCGAGATCGAGAATGTTTTATACTCTGGTTATAATGGAGATTTCAGATGGTATGACTCTCAGAAAAGAATGTGGATAGAATTGAAGGGTTTGGTAGGATTACCTCAATTCACTTCTTATTCTCGTATTAAATTAGTTGATTATGGTGGAAAGATGGCTGTCTTCTGGCAGGAGGATCGTATAGTTGGTGTTGTGAAGGACATTATGATTTGGTGTGCGGAGATTACACTTGAAAGGCGCAATAATTATGAAATTTGGGGGAAAATTGAATGGTTTGATTGTGTGCTTACTATACATAAATATAGTGATTTTGTGAAGGCTCTTGCTGTTACTGTTTGATGAATGCGTCACCAAGTCTTCAACATGTGTTCTTATTTCTGTATTTTATTTTGGAATGAATGTGTGTGCTCTTTTGGTCTATACAACTATATATGATGAATGTAATTGTCTTTTTGTTTCAAATTTCACCGTTTTGCTGACACTTGATTATTTTGAAGCATGCTCAGATTTTGTTTTACATACCATCAGGCATCAGCTATGTTAATAAAGCGGCATCCTCATCCTACGACGATGAAAGGATATGGGAATTAATGGATTATAAGCTTCAACGGAAGATAGAGATGTGACTTAACTCTAGGTTTCTTAAGCTATTTGGTGTGCGGAGATAGTGTGCATGGCCGAGAGGCAGAGCCAGCCCTGAGGTAAAACAGAGGAAGCTCGAAAGCCGGCAATGGGAGGAAAAACTAACTCTCATTATTTTGAGCAAAGCAATATAGCTATAGAGAAGTAGATACCGAGACTTATTACTACCAACTGATTCCCTACGAGTCACAGAGTTAGTCCACAATATATATATTTTACCTTAAAATCACAATGCGTTAGAAAATGTCATATTCCAAATATGAATGAGACATATATATGTGAGCATGTATGAAAAAAGACAGTAACTTAACCTCTGACTCTGATTTATTCTCAACATTTTTCGGGACCTCCGGGCAAACAAATTTTTTTTTTTACACCTCTATTTTATTTATAATTTTTTTTGGACCCTTTTCTATGCTAATTTTTTTTTTTTCGAATAAATTTGATCCCTTTCAATATTGGATACGAGACACCTCGAACGGGGACCTCGGGCCGTCGCACCTCTTGTCCCCTCTCCTAAGCCGGCCCTGATTCCAAGTTTTTTCGATGATCTCATTGCTTCACCGGAGCCTTACAAGGTTCGATCCTCTTTAGGTATTACCGAGAGTTGTCTCTACGATTGCATTAGCTTCTCTGATGGTTATTGCATGTTAAGTTGTTTTTTCACGACTAAAATTCCTATTATAATTATAAGAATTCTGCCTAAATAAATTAATTAACAATATTATAATATAAGTAGTAAATATTTGTCAAACCCTGCTAAGATATATATATATATATCTCAACAGTTTCACAATATTAATTATCCTCACCAGCTATGAACGGAGAATACAGAGACTGGGCGGGGCTTCCGCAGGAGATAACAGCTTCGATTCTGCTTCGTCTTAGTGTGTTTGAGAGACTGTTAAAGGCTGAGAAAGTGTGTAGATCGTGGCGACGCGTCTGTAAAGACCCATTGATGTGGCGGAAGCTCAAAATAAATTACGACAACGAGATTTTGAACCGTGAGTTGGTTGATCGTAGCCGAGGAGAGTTGCTTGAGATCGATATATGGTGCTGCGGAAGCGACTCTCTCCTCACCTATATAGCCGAAAGGTTGATCTCTCTATCTTTAAGACTTTTAGGGTTTCTTATGCGTGCGCCCTAATTTAGATGATGTTATTAACTTGACTTGCAGGTCAAGTAACCTGAGAAGCCTAGGGATTCATCGTTGCCGTGAAATAACGCGGGCTGGAATTTCAACACTAGTATTGAAAGTCCCATTGCTTGAAGAAGTCAAGCTTTCGTACTTCAAAATCGGAAAAGAGTGTTTAAAAGTTATAGGCCAGTCTTGTCCAAATCTCAAGGTGTTGGAGATAAGGCATTGGGGTAACGATGGTCCTAAGTGTGATGATGAAGCTCAAGCAATCGCTGAAACAATGCCCGGTCTTCGCCACCTTAATCTTGTCGGGAACCATTTATCAAACGCCGGCTTAAAGGCCATTCTTGACAATTGTCCTCACTTGGAGCACCTTGATTTACGCTTCTGTTTCTTCATTGACAATGTTGATCTGGAGTACCAATGTATTCGGAGAATCAAATATGTGAGACTCTCCTAAAAAGAAGATGCTGACACTATCGTTCTTGTTCTCTTTTTTTGGTTAAATCCTTAGTTTCTATGGACATATGCGTACCCTCTTTACATTAGCGTAAGAACCTATATAACATGTTTCTTGCAATGCAAGAATTTAATTAAAGCTTGTCACGATTGAACTGTTGATTTAAGAAAGGGGATGATAATTTAACTAGCTTGCTCTGCATAAGTCTTGTCGGCTTAATGCACTTTGGGACATGAATTTAAATTTTGAAAAGGAACATAATATTTTCACTAATTTAGTATAGAATGTGCCTATAGGTGCAATGGTAGATTAGAGATGCTTGCTGAGATTGACAATAGCAAAACACTAATTTAATATCTCTCTTTCAGGGTATAAAACAAACCCAGTTCAACTTTTGAGTACATCTTATTCCGAACATAGTAAAACTAATGCATATATTTCTAATAATACGAGGCACTAATTGAGGCAAGTACATATTCCATCAAGACACACATAAGAACGTGAGACACAGGTCCCTCTCATAATAGGATCACAATCGCTGGTCAACTTGCACGTCTTTCCAACTTGCTTCACCTCTAAGTTGTCGATTTTCGCTTGATGAGTCGATAATTTGCTGTCACATGTGCATTTTCTGTCTATACATAAAGCTATTCCGCTTGGACAGTCAATGAACTCACATTGTTTCAATGTATCGCAACGAAAAGTAACTTGAGCTTCTGCTCTCGGAACACTCACCATCATTGCACCTTATTAAACACAATATCAAACCCCAAAAACATTGTTATGTGGTTCAAAAACTTCAAGTACAATATGTATATGTATGTAAAGAGATCATTAGAGAGACTTACAAGCGATAACGAGAGCAACAACAAGGGAGGAGAGAGCAATCTGGAATGCCATTTCTTAGTTATGGTTTATATTTTATTTATCAAAGGTAACGTACCTATTTAACCTATAGAACTTTGCTATTTATACATACAGTTTTAAAAAATTTGGGAAGTTAATTGCTATCTTTTCTATTCAGTGCTTCAAATCTTCAATATTTTCTGGCATTCAATAGAAAATTTCTGACCAAAGTTCCTTTGTTGATTTTATACCCTATTTGTTGCATTTCGTAATGTGTCATATCAACTATTTCAATAAAATAATTTGATTGGTTTTATACCATATTTGGTACATTCAAAATGTATTTTAATTACTCAATCAGAATGACCACAGTTCCTCTCTTACTCAGTCTCATGAATAAAATATGACCCAACTTACTTCATCTATAAAATTTTAATTCATACACCATTTTCGGAACTGACCGAATCTGAAAATTTTAAACATTTGCACTAGCATTGTCACTATAATTTATGAACCAATTCTTAAATGTTCAAAATTTAAATAATTTATCCCAACCGAACCAAAATTTATGAACCAATTCGAAGACCTACAAAATATAACTGAAGCTAATATTTTCTAGAGCTTATCAGTACAGAATTATTTTTTATCAATATAAAAAAAACTAATATTTAGATACACTAAAAATTACAATACTTATTATTATTATATACTTTTTTTCAAAATTGAAACTTAATCGGTTAATCCAAAACTAAAATATTTTTTTATATAGTTAATGAAATTATTTCATAATTATCTAAAGTTTCAAACCAAAACTTGTTTGCATTCATAGTATTTAATTGACTAAGACAAAATCATATCAAACATATCGACAGTAAAAACAAAAGTAACTGCTATCTTATGAGAAAATCTTGATCCTAAATATTAATTTTAATTTCATCGCTATCATTTCTATTTGCTTAAAATATATATATATATATATAAATGTGAAACATAATCCGAAATAAATTCAACATGTTTTCTAATTTTTGTTACCTTAATATATAATAAAATCTGAAGAATTTACTAACTAAATTTTTGTGTACTTTATCATTCCTACATTTCTGAAAAATTTATTTGGATATTCACTAATGCATATTATTTCGAATACTACGATGCATTAATTAAGGCAAGTACATAATCCATCAAAACACATATAAGAATGTGAGACACATGTAGCTCTCATAAGAGGGTCGCAATCGCTGGTCAATTTGCAAGTCTTTCCCGTTTGCATCACTTCTAGGTTGTCTACTTTCGCTTGATGGCTCGAGGATTTGCTACATGTGCATTGTTTGTTTACACATAAAGCTGTTCCGCTCGAGCAATGTAGGAATTCGCATTCTTCCGTTGTTTTGCAAGGTGGAAAAATCTGAGCTTCTGTTGCTGGAACACTCACCATCATTGTAGTACCTTAATTATTTAACACAATATCAAATCCAAAATAAATTGTTATGTTGTTCAAACTTCAAATACAATATGTATGTATGAGATCCCTTTTTTTTTTTTTTTTTGGGGAGNGAGATCATTAGGAAAACTTACAAGCGATAACGAGAGCAAAGAGGAAGGAGAGAACAATCTTTGATGCCATTTCTTAATTATGGTTTATAATTTATTTATTTATCAAAGGTTGGTAGTTGGTACCTTATATAACTATATATAGAACTTTGTTATTTATGCATACAGTTTTTTAGAAATTTGGGAAGTTAATTATCATCTTTTCTATTCAATGATTCATATCTTCAATATTGTTTGGTCTTCAATACAAAATTTTGTATCGTATAATGTAATCAACATTTCAATATGTATTTAAATTACTTATCAAAATGCCGACAGTTCTTACTTCTTTGTTGATTTTATACCATATTTGGTACATTTTGTTTTGATATCATATTAATGATTCTCAAAACTGTACGGAGAAATTTCACATATACCCATTTTTAACATCAAAGATGGCTAGTTTAAAAAAAAAAAAAATTAGCATAGTGATATACATGGCTGGTAAAAATAAAATAATCGTTTTTTTTTATTAGATATCCACTTTTTAAAATAACAAATATCCGCTTCTATCCATATTTTTATAATATAGAGTTTTGTATACAAATTACAATGTTTCGATACAATAAATTTTTGACAAATACCCTATCAAATATACAATTTTAGTAACATAATAATTATTAAGTCAATGATTGGGTCCATAATACATAAAATATCTCATTATTTGAGGTGGATAAGTCCAGTTTTTGGTCAAAGGATAAGTCCATTATTTATATGTTTATCGTGATTTTTATTTTTTATTCAGAACAACTTCTTAAATCTTATAGAATTTTATGTTAAAGGAATTTTTACATAAATATCCACAATTATTAAAATTATCCACAAATATAGATCCATAAATATTATATTTTATCTATCCTTATATACGTACATATATCCATATTTTTTTTTCAATACCATCAAACCATGAAATTTAATATCGGATGAGTACAAATAAAAATGATATATATATATATACTATATTTTTTTGTGTATATATATTCGTTTCACATCCACTATACTCCTAAACATAAACCATCTTCATTAGCCCCTATTTTCAGGTTAGGGTTTCAGTCTCTTCTACTCCATCCACTATTCTCTTGCTGACAACAAATCTCACATTTCAATCTCTTCTAGACTTCTTCAAATCCCACCCAAAAATTGACAGACTTGGAATCGATCTCTCGGACAATAGGAGTTCGGTTTCAGCTTAGCTTATTTCAAGAATGTCATCTCCTGAGAAGAAGACGAATATGTCGTTGCTGTTGTCACTTCCCGATGAATTGCTGCTGATCTGTGTTGCACGCGTCTCGAGATTGTACTATCCTGCTATCTCCCTCGTCTCGAAACGCTTTCGATCTCTCATTGCTTCACCCGATCTCGACAAAACCCGATCACTCTTAGGTATAACCGACAGTTGTCTCTATGTCTACTTAAACATCAATTATACTTATCGCATGTTCACCCTCAGCTGGAAACCTGATAAAACCGTAACCGATGACACCAAGAAGTCAAGTGGGTATGTTCTTGCTACAGTCCCAAGTCCACATTCTAACGGTAAGATACCTTGTCGTGTTGTCGCAGTTGGCTCTAATGTTTACAACATTAAGGAGTCAAGCCCCTCTTGTTCTGTCTCGATTCTGAATTGCCGGTCTCACACGTGGCATGAGGCTCCAGTCCTACAAGAGAATCTATCGTTACTACTTTATGCTAGCGTCGTTGATCAAAAGATATGTGTCACGGGAACTTCATTTGATGTGTATGGC
Organism: Odontarrhena argentea; assembly: GCA_900406245.1. Taxonomy (NCBI): domain Eukaryota; kingdom Viridiplantae; phylum Streptophyta; class Magnoliopsida; order Brassicales; family Brassicaceae; genus Odontarrhena; species Odontarrhena argentea. The sequence continues at coordinate 20,587 of OVAF01000925.1, forward strand.
CTTAAGAACGACATTGCGGTGTTCGACACAAAAACACAAAGTTGGGATCCTATGCCCATTCCTTGCAGAGAGACACAAGGCAGGAAATACCGTAGTAACGCTTATATTGACGGAAAGTTACATCTGCTGACGGATAGAGGATTGATTGCTTACAATTCCCAAGAAGGTAGATGGGACAATACTGAAATTGGAGACGAGACGTGGAATAGAATGTATTATCCACCTTCTTGTCACGAGATAGATAAAGTTATGTACTATCTTTCTCACGGGGAGTTTACATGGCATGACACTGAGGTAAATATGTGGAGAGACTTGAAAGGTTTGGTAGGACTACCTGAGCTCCCTTATGGTGTGGGTGTTAGATATGTTGATTATGGTGGAAAGATGATGGTTCTATGGGAAGAGGATGGGCCTTGTTATGAGCCTGGTATCATAAAGGAGAAGATGATCTGGTGTGCGGAGATTACACTTGAGAAGCGCGAAAATCGTGAAATTTGGGGGATAGTTGAGTGGTTTGAACATGTGCTTACGGTCCCTTACCGATGTCGTGTTATGGATGTTGTTGTTGCTACTGTTTGATGAATGAGTAACAAGTGTGACAAGTCTTTGGACTTATGTTCTTTTGGTAATATCGGTTCATTATGAATGGGTGTGTTCTTTTGGTGTATGCAATAACTATGATGAATAATCTTATCTCTTTGTTTTATTTTCTAATTACTTTGATGCCATTTGTAACCTTGGTAGCAACTATGATGAATGCACATCTTATTGTTATCATTGAAAAAATCTTCCTAACATAGGAAAACTAATGCATATATCTCTAATAATACGAGGCACTAATGGAGGCAAGTACATAATCCATCAAGACACACATAAGAACGTGAGACACATGTGCCTCTCATAAGACCTCATCTCGAGGTTGACCAGCGATTGACCAGCGATTTTGCTTACAACGGAGGTTAAAATTCCCCGCCATAAAGTCAACGGAGAAAGTCAATGATGACTCAGCTTACAGGAGGTTGACTGGGTCTTGAGCAGGAGTCTAGGCTCCAAACTCGTGGTCTGACGTCTATGTGAGAGCTTCCTTTCCTGACGACCGCTTGAAGTTACTACTTGAACACTTAGTCATTTTCATTGAACTAAGGGTGACTTCACTTCGGCCCGTGGATTCAAGCCCATCTCAACGGAAACATCCACGAGGTCCACTTTACCGACTTAGTTCATGAGAATGTTCTGGAACGTTCCAGTAGATAGATACAAATAAAGGAATTTTCCTTTATTCTTAGATTTTTCTTGATTCTTTCTAGATTCTCGCCGACCTAGAGCTCAGGCTATTCCTTGTATAAATAGCCCCCAATCCGTCAGAGGAGGGGGACAGAAAATTCTACGCACAGACTTCTAGCAAATTCATTATCAATAAAAACCCATCTTTGGCAATTTGTTCTTGAGTGTTAATTGGTTGAGAGTTGACGGATCCCTAAAAATCCATACAAATTCTATTGTGGTGATTTTGACATCCACAATTTGGCGCCGACTGTGGGGATTTCATCAACTTCCCACCTTAAGAAACCTCAAGAAGAAGACCTAGAAGTCAGACATGGCGAACGACGATCAAACCCACGCTGGAGGGCAACCTCATGACACCTCAACGACACCACCAGACGGACAGGGCGTCGCAGGACTGGAAGCTTTGGTCAAACAACTACTCGAGAGATCTAACGAACAGCAGAAGCAGAACGAAGCGATGGCTGCCCAGATCAAAACCATGAGCGAGGAGCTGGCAGCAAGGAGGCAGAGAACGGAGATGCGCCGTGATCTGAACACCCAATTCCAGACGCCGACGGATAACACAAGATCAGGACTCCCGTCGCTCAACCTGAACTCGACGCCTCCACCTACTCAAGGCACCCTGACAGGACTCGAAAACGACTCAGGAGACGAAGACATCACTGTCGAGAACCCGGACGGAACCCCCGTCGACCCTCTCGTCCTTGAAACCCGAAGGAAGGAAGAGGCTGCAGCACGAGCGGCGACACAAGCAAGGAATGCCTCTCAGAACTTGACGGGAGAATTCACCACCAACCAGCCAGAAGACACCCCTCTCGAAAGACAGGAGAACTTGGCTCTTGTCCGTCAATTCCAGGAGGCCGAGCGCGTCAAAAACAAGGAGCTCCAGGAGATCAAGGCCGCCCTCGAGAAGGCAACGGAGGAGTGGAGAACCGTGCGATCTCAGGTGCACAAGGTGACGAGCAGTGCACCAGAAATCGATAGGGTCCTCGAGGAAGCTAGCAACACACCGTTCACGTCAAGGATCACCAGTACGAAGCTGCCTGATCCTGGGAAGCTACGCGTCCCCGTCTATGACGGCAAAGGTGGAGACCCCAAGGAGCATCTCACAGCATTCCAGATTGCCATGAACCGAGCCACGATAGGGGAATGTGACAGGGACGCTGGTCTCTGTCTGATTTTCGTGGAGCACCTCAGAGGCCCGGCACTCCAGTGGTTCTCAAAGCTGGAAGGAAACTCCATCGACAGCTTCCCACAACTCTGCTCACTCTTCCTGAAGCAATACTCGATGTACATGACACGTGGCGTCTCTGACGCCGATTTGTGGTCCATCTCTCAAGACAAGAAGGAGTCTCTGCGATCGTTCATCAGTCGTTTTAAAGACCTCATCTCGAGGATAGAAGGAATCAGCGACAAGGCCGCAATCTCAGCGCTGAAGAAGTCTCTATGGTATGAATCAGAGTTCAGGAAGGAGATAGCTCTGAACCCTCCGGCGACCATTCAAGACGCTTTACATCGTGCTACCGACTTCATCATCAACGAAGAAGAGATGAAGACACTGTCAGAAAAGCATGGAGCCGCAAAGCCCACAAACAAGCCTGTGACGCACCAGACTAACACTCAACCTCCCAGGAAGACGAATGTTCCCCAAGGATATGTGCATCACGAGAGTCCCAATTTCGGAGGAGCGCATAACTACCAGGTGGGAGCTGGAAGAGGAAAACCCGGCTGGAACACTTGGACGCGAAACCAAAGCTCCTTCGACGAAAACGCTTTCTGCGAATTCCATCAGGCGAATGGTCACCCGACAGCCAACTGTAGGATGTTGGGCAACTGGCTGACGGCCAAAATTGCAGCAGGAGAGCTTAGCCCAAACTTGGGTTTGAAAGAGTTAGCAGAGCAATATCGGGCCGAGAAGGCGCTGAACCAGACTCTCCCACCACCACCACCACCGAATCCAGCAGGCAACGAGCCTCCTAAGCGCGGAAGGCGAGACGACGTCGATCCAAATAACCAGGGCCAACGACGACGGATAAATATGATAATGGGAGGATCCTACTACTGCGCTGACACAGTCTCATCCATCAAAGCCTTTCAAAGAAAAGCCGAAACCAGTGCAAAGTGGTCGCAAAAATCTCGTTTCCCGAACGATGTTATCACCTTCGAAGAAGAAGACACTACGGGAATTGACCAACCACACGACGATCCTCTCGTCATCGAGCTCCACGTGAAAGATTGCGACGTCTCTCGAATGCTTGTCGACACAGGAAGCTCCGTCGACGTCATCTTCAAGGATACGTTGAAACGAATGGAGGTGGACTTATCCGAAATTGAAGCTGTCCCCAAACCCATCACAGGATTCTCTGGGGAAACCAGCATGACGATTGGGACCATCAAGCTCCCTGTTCGAGCCAAGAACGTAATGAAAGTGGTCAACTTCTCTGTGGTGGATCACCCTGCGATTTACAATGCCATCATGGGAACCCCGTGGATAAATTCAATGCGAGCAGTGCCATCAACTTACCACCTCTGCCTCAAGTTCCCATCTCCCACTGGAATACAGACGATTTATGGAAACCAGAAGGAGTCGAGAGGATGCTACCTCGCGGAGCACAAATTGCGAGCCCCAGTGACCGACCAAGCTCCAGACAGCAAGAAGATGAAGCTAGACCCAGACACGGAGAAGGGTCTGTCCAAGCTCTTATAGCAATTAAAGTTGGCGGGGGAGCGGGACGACGTCGCCCAAACCTGTGACCCCGTCATCGAAGTCTGCATCGACGATTCACACCCGGAGAGAACAGTGGAAATCGGTGCAAAACTTGACCCAGAGGTGCTACACGACCTTGTCGTCTTACTCAAAAGGAACGTAGATACTTTCGCTTGGCAAGCAGAGGATATGCCCGGCATCAGCATGGAAGTTACATGCCACGAGCTGAACGTGGATCCAACTTTCAAGCCTGTGAAACAGAAACGAAGAAAACTTGGACCAGAAAGAGCACAAGCCGTCAACGACGAAGTAGAGCGACTTCTCAAGGTCGGCTCCATCAGAGAGGCCAAGTATCCCGACTGGCTCGCTAACCCGGTCGTAGTCAAGAAAAAGAATGGCAAGTGGCGAGTTTGCGTCGACTTCACTGACCTCAACAAAGCATGCCCAAAAGACAGTTTCCCACTTCCGCATATTGATCGACTGGTGGAAGCGACGGCAGGAAACGAGCTCCTGACTTTCATGGACGCGTTCTCAGGCTACAACCAGATTTTGATGCATCCGGACGACAGGGAGAAGACAGCTTTCATAACCGATCGCGGAATCTACTGCTATAATGTAATGCCGTTCGGGCTCAAAAATGCTGGGGCGACATATCAAAGACTCGTCAACAAAATGTTCAAGGACCAGCTTGGAAAGACCATGGAGGTCTACATAGACGACATGCTCGTCAAATCACGGAAAAAGGAGGATCATGTCGCCGACCTTGAACGCTGCTTCGAAGAGCTGAACCGACATAACATGAAGCTGAACCCGACCAAGTGCAAGTTTGCTGTGACGTCTGGCGAATTCCTTGGCTACTTGGTAACTCACAGAGGAATCGAAGCCAACCCGAAACAGATAGAAGCTTTGCGGAATATGGACTCTCCAAAGACGAAGAGGGAAGTCCAGAGATTAACTGGACGGGTAGCAGCACTCAACCGTTTCATCTCCCGCTCGACTGATAAGTGTCTTCCATTCTATGACATCCTGCGCGGCAACAAAAAATTCGAATGGAATGACAGGTGTGAAACAGCCTTCCAGCAACTTAAGGATTACCTCGCCAAAGCTCCGATCCTTTCCAAGCCGGTGGATGGCGAGCCGCTATATCTCTACATAGCTGTATCAATGACCTCGGTCAGCGGCGTTCTACTTCGAGAAGAAGAAGGGAAGCAGAGCGCGATTTTCTACGTAAGTCAAACTCTCGCAGACGCAGAAACACGGTACCCACAAATGGAGAAGCTGGCACTCGCCGTGGTGATGTCAGCGCGCAAGCTACGACCGTATTTTCAATCGCACACCATCGTCATCCTGACGTCTTTTCCTCTACGAGCGATCCTTCACAGCCCAAGTCAGTCTGGACGCTTAGCCAAGTGGGCAATCGAGCTGAGCGAATATGACATCGAGTACCGGACGCGTACAGCAGCAAAAGGACAAGTCCTCGCAGATTTCATCCTAGAGCTGCCAGAAGACTCTGACGCCGAAGCTGAACAGGTCGAAAAACTCCAAGCGAAACCATGGCTACTTCACGCCGACGGGGCGTCTTCAAAAAACGGTTCTGGTGTTGGTGTACGGCTGACGTCTCCAAGCGGCGAGGTATTGGAACAATCCTTTCGACTGATGTTTAAAGCCTCCAACAACGAAGCAGAATATGAAGCATTGATCGCCGGATTACGACTGGCCATCGGGCTCAAGATAAAACGAATTCATGCTTTCAGCGACTCACAGCTTGTCGTCAATCAGTACAACCGCGTCTACGACACCAAAGAACCACGGATGGAAGCGTACCTCAAGATTGTCAGCGAGTTAGCAGAGAAGTTCGACGAATTCTTGCTAACACAGATCCCGCGAGGAGAGAACAAATCGGCGGACGCCCTTGCAGCTTTGGCGTCAACTTCAGATCCAGACCTCCGCCGGGTAATACCAGTGGAATTTATCAAGGAACCAAGCATCAACGTTTCCACGGACGTCGCCCTCATACACGAACCAGAGCAACCCGGATTGCAACCCCTGGAACCCCCAGAAGATATGCTTCTTACTGGAGACGAAGAGTATGGCTGTGACGCTATATCGGCGGACGCCCTTGCAGCTTTGGCGTCAACTTCAGATCCAGACCTCCGCCGGGTAATACCAGTGGAATTTATCAAGGAACCAAGCATCAACGTTTCCACGGACGTCGCCCTCATACACGAACCAGAGCAACCCGGATTGCAACCCCTGGAACCCCCAGAAGATATGCTTCTTACTGGAGACGAAGAGTATGGCTGTGACGCTAAGTGGATGGACAGGATTCGCCTATACATTCACGACGGCGAATTACCATTGGACAAGTGGGAAGCGCGCAAACTCAAGCAACAAGCCGCTCGTTTCATCCTTCTCGACGGCAACGTTTACAAATGGCGATTCTCTGGACCACTCCTTACAGGACTTGAAGGCCAGGAGGCGCGTAAAGTCATGCAAGAGTTCCATTCCGGATCATGCGGCAATCACTCAGGGGGACGCTCATTGGCAATCCGAATTAAGCGACACGGCTACTTTTGGCCCACTATGGTTGCAGACTGCGAGAAGTTCTCCAAACGCTGCGAGAAATGTCAGCGTCATGCTCCAAACATCAATCAACCAACCGAACTGCTCTCATCCGTCTCAGCGCCGTATCCATTCATGCGATGGTCTATGGACATCGTCGGCCCATTGCACAGGTCTAAGCAGAAGCGTTTCCTCCTGGTCCTCACAGACTACTTCTCGAAGTGGGTTGAGGCCGGGGCCTATGCCAGCATTAAAGACGTCCAGGTTGAGAATTTTGTCTGGAAAAACATTATCTGCCGTCATGGAGTCCCATATGAAATCGTCACCGACAACGGGTCTCAATTCATATCTGCCCGCTTCGAAGGATTCTGCGCAAAATGGAAAATTCGACTAAGTAAATCAACTCCCCGCTATCCCCAGGGAAACGGACAGGCCGAGGCAACAAACAAAACTATCCTGGACGGTTTGAAAAAGCGTCTCGACGCAAAGAAGGGCCGATGGGCCGACGAACTCGAAGGCGTCCTTTGGTCTCACAGGACAACCCCCAAACGATCTACGCACGAAACTCCCTTCTCTCTTGTCTACGGGATGGAATGCGTCATCCCTCCCGAGGTCGAGTTTCCTGGAGTCCGCCGACGTCTCTTATCTGGACAGGAGGGATTAAATCATCTCCTGATGCTCGACGAACTCGACCTGATCAACGAACGACGTGACCAAGCACTCATCCGTATGCAAAATTATCAGTCCGCCGCGGCTAAGTACTACAACAAGAACATACGGGAAAGACGTTTCTATGAAGGCGACCTCGTCCTCCGCAAAGTTTTCCAAAACACCGCCGAGGTTAATGCAGGCAAGCTCGGCGTCAATTGGGAAGGTCCTTACCGCATTACCAAAGTGGTGCGCCCTAGCGTTTACGAACTCGAAGACATGGCCGGCAATCCAATCCCGCGATCTTGGAATGCCATGCACTTAAAACGCTATTACCATTAAGCACGGTCTCCGGACCACCAGAACTACGAGTCGGCTTGATCCTCGTAAGAGGTACGTAGGCAGCCTTCCTTCGGGAGGGTTCAGCTGGCCCCCTCCCTCAAAAGGGGGGGGGAGAGTGGGTATATACATACTCATATACTTCTAAGATTTGTATCTTGACATTTGAATGAGATTTCTGTCATTTCAAATCTTACTAAGTCTCTTGACATTCAAACTTTACGTCTCTTGACATGCAAATTTCTCGTCTGAGCTGGCCACTCAGATCGAGCTCTTACATCCTCTAAGGATATACCCTCTTGGGAACATGCGCGCATACACTTTTAGATGGAGCAGGCACGTTCAAGGAGTGACGTGCTTGTAAACCAACTAAAGTGTCTAATACAATCTCAAAACCAATCTCCAAACACAAACAGACATCAACCTTTCCTAGGAAAGGAAAGGCTTGTAAAGCAAAAGGTTTTCATACACGGAAACAATG
>OVAF01000926.1:0-14395 GCA_900406245.1 Odontarrhena argentea
GTCTAGATTTGCAATTGAGACCAAATAGTGGTCTATTTTAGCAATAAGGCCTTAATTGTATTAGGTTTAATTCTTTGAATATAAATACACGTAAAGTTTCTTCGGTAGCAAAAACCATCATCTCCCTTTATTTTCTTATGGCTAAAGATGATTTGTTAATACTTTAATCTTCAATCTCTAATGTTTCATTTGTTTTTTACATCTCTTGGTTAGACAATTATCATATAACTTTTTAATTTGTATATTTAGGTATTGAATTCGTGGATAGATTTGTTTTTTAAATCTCTTAGTTACACCATAATCATGTGGTTTTTTTTATTTGATATTTAGATATTAATTTGTGGAAAGATGTGAATCAATGATATTCTCTTCTTCACGTTTTTAGTTGATTTATTAGTTTTATAATTCTATTTTTGGGCTAAATTGAAACAAAAAGGACTAGAAGATACATGCTAAGGTGATTTATTATTTATTTTTTTTGTCGGAACTAAGGTGATTCTTTATACTTTATAAATATTTTTGTTTTTTAATGTGTTGTAATTTATTTTCTTACATTATTGTATATTCATTGAGAGGTGTGGAAGAGTGAAATCGCAAAACCATCAATTATATATTAGCCAATGAACATGTAATTTCGATGGGCGAAAATCTACAAAAGTCAAAGTAATTTAATTTCAAGTAAATCAAGTTGAATTTTGTAATTACAATAAATTAAATTATGTTTAGGTGATCTTATTCATATTGAGCTAGCCCCACTTTCAAAGATCATTCTGGACCAAGAGAATAACGAAATTCAAAAGTTTAAGAATTGGTATGTTGATTATAAACATATAAATTAAATATGATATATTTTTATGAAACTTACACATTTTACTTTTGTATGCTTATAAGGTTAAGCCATTAAGAGAATGATGACCTTCTTAGAATTGGTAAGTACTTTTTTTATATCATATATAAATCATATCATTTATTAAGTCTAATCTTGAACATTTTCACATTTGTAGATTTTACAAGATTATGCAAATAAAACAAGTATGTTCTTTCGAGAGTTTTGAGCGTTAGAAGAATCTATCTAATCCAATTTTCACACACGGCCAGCTTTAGGTCGCAGTTTCACGAGTGAAATCCAAGTCCGCCTTAAAATACTCATCACCGACAAAGAAGAAAAGCCGCAGAAGATAACAATCAACGTCGTTTATGATGAAGTTTTCCAAACATCAAGTAGTTTTTCAAATAATTTGGCATGTTTACATTCACAAGGAACCATTAGTTGGTCTCTTTATGAAATTTAATATAATACGGTTACGTTTCACTTTCAATATATTAAAATTTCGTCACATACAAATAAAATGATTTATAAACAAAATAAAAATATTATTTACCCGCGTATCATCTAGTTAATAATATATTGATGTAAATGTAATAGATTTCAAAATTAATAATCTGTATGATTTTTTTTTTTTTATGTTTGACTAAGGGGGATTTGCAAAAATACCACTTTTCAACAATAACTTTTCAAAATATACCACTTTTTCACTCATTTATGATATATTTTTTAAAATATACCTATTTGAAGTAAAATTACAATTTTAAATATTTTAAAATGTTTTTAAATATTTTATAGGGTTTTAGGGTTTATGATCCAGGGTTTAGGGTTTTAACCCTAAACCCTAAAATCATAAACCCTAAAAATTGTTTTGACCCTAAAACCCCCAAAATATAAACCCTAAAATCTTAAATCTTAAACCCAAATATTTATTAAACACTAAACCTTAATCCTACAAAGTTTCAACTCCAAACTCTAAACCCTAAAACCCTAAACTAACACTAAATCATAAAAGTGGTACATTTGAAAGAAAAATAGTGGTAGATTTGAAAAGTGTAACTTAAAAGGTGGTATTTGAGTAAATTTCTCTTGATTTTTTAAATTCTAAATTACAAACTTTATTCGTTACATATAAACAAATTATGTCTTATTTATACATGATACTGATGTAAATATATATTAAATTTTGAAATTGATAATTCATATAATTATGATTTGTGTAATTAGATTTTAAATTACAACTGGTAAAAATATTCAAAAAAAAAAATTTATTTCATATCTTATTCATTAAATATAAAATAACATATCACATATTATTATTACGATATTACAATATTTATCTTACAAACACTACTATATTCACAAGTTTGATTTTTCTAGAACATTATATGATCTCACATGTAGTGAATTTTTTTTTTAGATAGGAAATTCATTTTTTATTAACTATTTTATTTTCTCGACAATTTGTTAATAGATATATCAGTTTTTTTTGTTGAGAATTTGATAATTTAGAACAGATAAAAAAATATATATAATAGTGTANAAGATAGGAAATTCATTTTTTATTAACTATTTTATTTTCTCGACAATTTGTTAATAGATATATCAGTTTTTTTGTTGAGAATTTGATAATTTAGAACAGATAAAAAAATATATATAATAGTGTAATGATTACACTGTAATCTAACAAATTATAAACATGACTTATTTTTCTTTTTTAACTATGAAATTTTTATTTTTTTATAACTATTATTCATATATAAAATAATCATATATTTACTTTTAAAAAAAATTGTAAATAGCGACACTTGTCACAATCTAAATTAATATAAATATATAAATTTTTTTTTATCCAAAATAGTTTTCCGATTAACACATCCTCCTTTTCAGCACTACATATGATATTCTTTCTCCCACTTAATAAATCTATCATTACTTTTACACTATGCAAAAATTTTGTTTATAAAATTTAACATTCTACTTTACCCATTTTAATTTCATGTTAACATAATTATTAAGACAATACTGAAGAAAAGAGAAGACTTATAACCGATTAACCGACAGTAATCTTTGTGACAGAGTAGATGGGGAGAACAGTATCTTCCAAAGATTAAGGAAAGAGGAGCAAGACAAAGACATAAAAGCATTTCTATGTTACGGCTCTTTATTTTACTTGACTTGAGATAGATCAGATGTCCAGACTCTAGAGACAAAATAGGCTCAGAAGCAAGCATTTCAACTCATATTTATCTACCACTAGAAATACAAGAAAGAAGAATTAAAGATAAACAGAAAGATAGTAACATCAATAAGCACCATCTCTTAATGGCTCCAGATATACAAAATGTCTGATAGAAAGGGTTCCACTAGCATCAGTCATATTAGTGACGAGGCTTCATCTTCTATGTTTTGTGTAAGCAACAAAGGTGACTCCCTAGAACCAGCCACAGTTTTAATTGCATCCTCTCTTCCCCAAATCACAGTGTAGAATCCTAAGATCAAAATCACTGATCCGACGACACTGTACCACAATACATATATGATGAGATCTTATCGGTTATTCCTGTCTTGGAAGGCATATATATACTAAGGCAAATCATACCTTCCAAGGTAAAGTGCATCGCCGAGGAATATAGCACCCATAACGACCGCAATGGCAATAGACAATGGCTTGAACAGGGATATATAGACTGGACCTTTCAGATGCAGACCCCATGTGTGTATAACTAAGCCCAATGATGAAAGTAAGCCTCCCTGGACCAGATTACCAATTTCTTGTGAGGTTAAAATTCAGCCACTACTTGAAGCAGTATAATAGGTTTGAATCTCACCGAGTACAAGACTGCAGCGAGGGAGATACCCGGTTTAAGCAGAAAAGAAGACAAGTCCTTTTCTGCAAATAGACATATTGGTGCTGAGATTAACGTTCCGCATAAGTTGTGCAAGAATACTACAGTTATTTCTTCAGGGTATGCCTTGATGACCCAAGTCTGAAATCATATACAGAGCTGCCAAATGTTAGCAACAGTTTAATGTGGGGTACCACCAAATCCAAATTCTTGTTTCATACCTGAAGAATATACCAGACTGATATAAGAAAATACTGTAAAGCGAGCAAAAGGCCTCCGATTTCCCAACTAGAATCGAATGAACTCAATTGCTGGTAAAGGGGACTGGTAGATGTAAGAGATGCAGCAGAAAGAACTTTTGGGCCTTGATACAGAACAACAACCAGAGCACCACATATAGATACTATTGTGCCAATGATTTTAGCCTGAGATGCATAGCTCCTTAACACTACTTGTTCCATCCTTTACCATTCACCCAAGGAAATAAAACTAATGATTGGGTGAAAGAATGAAACATAAATCATATCCAATTAATTTCTCTCAGAAACAACAAAGTTGAGCTTGTACTAGTGGAGATGTGACTGTTTCCTTATGTTTTAGTTTTGATTGGTAACAAACTGTTACCATGTCTAAAAACTACTTAATTACCCACTCAACAACCAGAATAATTAATTCATATCTTGATGATTCCACAATAGCAATGGCTTGAGAAGTTTGGAATCACCCCCTTATTGTTAATTTAGAAATCTAGATTACTTTCCCTAACAGATTCAGAAGAGAACAAGGTGGAACCTGAAGATAACGGCAAGCGTAAAGGTAAAAGCTGGCGTGAGGTTGCCAATAGCAGAGGCAAGAGTAGGAGAACTATACTCTATTCCCTTACAGCCAGCTATCCCCGACACGAACCTGTTCTGTTCCCTCCGAGTTAATAAATCAGGATACAAAAACTGAAAATTCCCATAGCAGTAATATGATTACCCGACAAGAGCAAGTAAGAATATCTTGAAGAAGACAGGTGATGACGGTAATCTTCTTGATCTGCACATGTAAAACTAAGTTGATATATCATGAAAAGCTTACACCGAGAAAACGAGGGAGGTCAAGTACCTTCGAAAGATGAGGGAAAGTGGAAGAAGAACAACAGTACCAACAACGTAAGAGTTGAAGACAAAGACATAGAAGCTCAATCCTCTCAAGGTCGCAGCCTTGTACAGTGTGTTAGACCCAACCGTGACACACTCCACTGCAACCATTGCAGCAAAGGGCACAATGTCTCTCATAAAGTATCTCCATGCTACTGTCCCTTCTTCTACTCCTCTTGTCATAAAATTTGATGTCTAGACTTTCCTAAATTTCTCACACGTCAAACTGAGTTCATAAGCAATCACTATAGTTATTAGTATTACCGTCACGTTTACCCAATACATATTTTATTTACATAAATAAATATTCCAACTGGACGACTACTTCAAACAGGTTTAGTGAACAAATGTGGGCAGGTAATAGAAAAAAAGAAACATTTGTTATACCGTCACGTTTACCCAATACATATTCTATTTTATTTACTTAAATATCCCAACTGGACCACGACTTTAAACAGGTTTAGTGAACACATGTAGGCAGGTAATAGAAGAAACATTTGTTGTACCGTCTCGTTTACCACTCTTGGTTTCTACTTTACTTCCTTTCTTTTATAGCACAATAAAAAAAGCACGACACATACAGTAAAACCTCTATAAATTAATAATGTTGGAACCTTGAAATTTTATTAATTTAGAGAGATATTAATTAATCGATAAATTAATAAATATTAATTTATAGAGAATGATTCGTTTTAATCCATAAATTTTCAAAAAAAAAAAAAAATTAAATGATGTTATGTTAAAATTTTTATAAAAATAAATTCATATATGCAAAGTTGCGATTATTAAGCTTAGATTTTGCTATGATTTTTTAATGAGATATTGAATTATCTAAATGAAAATGATAAATGCTCGTAAGTTCAAAGTTTACAATAAAATATGACGAATATTATTAATGTTGTTGTTGAAATTAAAACAATATATTATGCATAAAGAATCAATATAATATCTAAAACTTTTGAGGAGTTTTGAATACATATAGAAAAGATAATTGAAATTTATTTTTATATAGTAAGTCAAATTAAAGACAAACTTTAAAGAGATTTCAATTTTAAGTAAAAACAAGCAAAAATATAATCATATTTTAGTACATGATCTTAGTTATATAAGCATGTTTTATATGATTATTAATTTATGATATATTTGGGACTATATATTTACATAGGAGTTTCAAAAAAAGTATTATCTTATTATCTTATCGAATTTAGTCAAATTTTACATTGGTCCGACTCGGACCGAAGATATTTATTATCTTAGAGAGATTATTTATCGAGTATTAATTTATAGAGGTTTTACTGTATCTTATTATGTAAAAAAAGAAAGAGATGTATTGGCAGACGTGAATAAAGAAAGACATGAACAAAGACTTCTCATCTCTTCTGTTTTTTTTTATGTTTTTTTGAACCACAGACATCTCATCTCTTCATGGCTCTATATTTATAAATGAATGATATAAACAAAAACCAGAATACCACATATTTTAGGAGAATTTACTAATTTGTCAAGTCAATGTTTATTGTGGATGTCAAAAACCATAATCACGAATTTGTAAGGGTTTTTTAGGGATTCGTCAACTTTCGATAGAATAAACTCAAGAACAAATATGAATGCGAGAGATTTTATTGATTTAGGGTTCTTCAGCAAAGTTGCCGGGAGTTTCTGGTAAAAATTTATGTCCCCCAATTCTGACGAATTGAGGGAGTATTTATACAAATACAAGAGATTGTTTAGGCCTAGGTCGGCCTAAAATAAAGGAAAATCTAAGAAAAAGGGAAAATTTGCTTTTCGTGTTTATCCTCTAGAAGATTCCAGAAACTTCTCCTGAAGCTAAGTCGGCAAGATGGGCATCGCGAATGTTTCCGTTGAGATGGGCTTGATCCACGGGCCGTAGTGAAGGCGTCAAGATCCCACTTGACTCCCTAGTTCAAGAGAAAATGTCTATGTGTTGAACTAGTAGCTCCAGACAAGTTCCCTGGAGCCCTCGTCATTTCGCTAAGAGCTTGAGCCCTCGTCATTTCGCTAAGAGCTTGAGCCCTCGTCATTTCGCTAAGAGCTTGAGCCCCCGTCATGATAGACAGAAGCGATCGTATTTAAGCTTCAGCCTTTGCCTGGAGCCGTCGTATTCAAGCTTTAGCCTGAGCCGTCGTGTTCAGTTTTTGCCTGGAGCCGTCGTGTTCAGTTTTTGCCTGGAGCCGTCGTATTCAGCCCTTGCCTGGAGCCAATCAGCTCCAGGCTTAGCCGTTTTCAGAGAGAACACCTCTTCAGTTTTGTGGAGAGCGCTAGGCTTCAGTCTTGTGGAGAGCGCTATGCTTCAGTCTTGTACTTAGTCATTTTTCTGTAAGCTGAGTCATCGTTGACCGTTGACTTTTGCGATAGGGGATTTTGACCCCAACATTTATCCCTATTAAATAATTTCTTTTTGAATTCCAAATTATTCTTCGATGAAAATGTAGTTACATAATTACCATTAATTTTTCTCTCCACATCAGCACGAAATTGAAGGTGTTTACGAATTTTTCATTGTATAATGTTAAATTTTCGGGACATTATTTTCTCCTTCAATTTTTTTCATTTATTAGATTTATCTATGTAATATATTTCTTAAATGTCTGGCACAAAAAAAAAGGTTACTCTATAATGAAAATCTTCTTTACAACTGTATTTTTTTTTTGTCAGTTTCGTTATGATATATCACACATTTAGCTTTAACAAAAATCTATATTTCGGTAATTGAGGAGTTTCACAAATTTATTTTTTTATCACAATTTTTTTTTCATCAACTACTTATTTTTTTCCTCTAAAGATTTACATTGTTTGATGGAAAATATCTACCGTCTAAAAACACAACAAATTTATTTGTTATTAGAATAACATTTTCTATTACGATACACTTTTGTGTGGCAAATCTTGTGTGAGAGACTTATATACACTTTATATAGATAGAATCATAGAATCATAGAATCATAGAATCATCATAGAAGCATATTTATTTTGGTCATCATTATACAAAACCGATAGTCCTTAGTCCTTACTAAATAAACTAATTTACAATCCAACCCTCTCCCCACTTAGGATTTTTGTTGTATCTCTTCCCATTATTCTTGAGCAACAAAGAACAACTAATCTAGTCCGAGAGCGGGTTTTCCAATCCTCACGTTAAGTTATAATTTGCAAAAGTGATGGTTTTTCTTTTTCAACAATGATTTTCCTCTAATCTCTTTTCAACTCTTATTTTTCTCACAATTATATTTATAACTCTCATCTCTTTCTCGGTTTGATTTTAGATCAAAAAATCAGATTTTCTTTCTCCATCTTTTTGTAGAGCAAATAATTCAGGTATGTGGTAATTGGAGGTTTGAGAAGAGGAGATGGTATTTTGAGGTCAATACCTAAAAGGTATACACTTTAAACTTCATAGTTCAAACCATTCATACACTTGCAACATGTACTTCATGAACTTCATATACTTGCAACATATACTTCATGAACTTCATATACTTGCAACATAAATTGTTTTACATATTTCATATAAAATATTATAAATATCGAATATAGTTATAATGGCTCCGATTGGTAACCTCGTTTTGATTTAGCGGTTGAGGCATTTTCAGCGGTTGTAAACAAACTTCGTTTGAAAACTTCGTTTGGAGATGTCGTTTGGAGGTAGCGGTTCGTTTGGAGATAGCGGTTGAATATTTATGTGTGATTGGTAACATAGTTGCGGTTGAATAGTGCTCTTATATAATTTTTAAGAGATAAATATTATTTTAAGTAAATAATGGTTGTAAATGATGATTGTTAAAAATGAAAATATGATAACAAAGTAAATTATAATTTAGAATAACTAATTATTTAAATAACCAAAATTATGTTATAAAATATGATTTTTTAAGTGATGAATAAACATTATTTGTTCTCTAAATATATTTTTATTTATTCACTTGATCAATCCATAACGTAATATCTGAGATCCGTTGAGGACACATAATCAAAAATAGGATATGTTATGTGCACGAATCCGAATATTTATATCTAAAAATATGGAATAGATTATCATCAAATATAATTATTCATATAAATTAAATAACTTATGATGATTATAAATTTCTATTTAATATATTTTTTATTTATATTTAATAATGCTAAGTAATATTTTACTAGTTTATGTGTCTAATTTTTTATAATATCATCATTGTTTACCAATAATACGAAAAGAAAAATGAATTTTTATATTTTAATTACATCATTGTTTATCATTATTGTTTACCAATAATAAAAATACTCCAAATAGTGTTAAAAAATAAATTTATGTTGAATTTAGTTAGATACGTAAATTAATTGTACCAATTTATAGCTTTTATTTATAATTAAACTTTTATATATGTTTTTGGGTGTGATTGGTAACCACAAACGAGGTTCGTTCGGAAACAAACTTCGTTTGGGTTACCAATCAACACTTCGTTTGAAACTTCGTTTGGAACTTCGTTTGTAACTTCGTTTGCAAACGGAGAAAAACATCGTTTGTAATGTCATTTCCAAACGAAGGTTTTTTAGGTCGTTTGGCAAACGAACTTCGTTTGGACTTAGTGGTTGAGAAATAAAAACATATATAAAAGTTTAATTATAAATAAAAACTATAAATAGGTACAATTAATTTACGTATTTAACTAAATTCAACTTAAATTTATTTTTTTAACACTATTTGTATCAAATGAAGAGTATTTTTATTATTTATTTTTCTTTTCGTATTATTGCTAAACAATGATGATATTATCAAAAATTAGACACAAACTAATAAAATATTACTTAGCATTACTAAATAAAAATAAAAATATATTAAATAGAAAATATTTATAATCATCATAATCGATTAAATTTATATGAATAATTATATTTGATGATAATCTATTCCATGTTTTTAGATAAAAATATTCGGATTCGTGCACGTAACATATCCTATTTTTGAATAGGTCCAAAACGGATCTCGGATATTTCGTTATGGATTGATCACAAGTGAATAAATAAAAATGTATTTAAAGAACAATAATGTTTATTCATCACTTCAAAAATCTTATTTTATAACAAAATTTTGGTTATTAAATAATTATTTATTCTAAATTATAATTTACTTTGTTATCGTATTTTTCATTTTCAAGAATCATTATTTACAACCATTATTTACTTAAAATAATATTTATCTCTTAAAAATTATATAAGAACATTATTCAACCGCAACTATGTTACCAATCACACATAAATATTCAACTGCTATCTCCAAACGAACCGCTATCTCCAAACGACATCTCCAAACGAAGTTTTCAGACGAAGTTCATTTGCAACCGCTGAAAATGCTCCAAACGCTAAATCCAAACGAGGTTACCAATCAGAGCTTTTATTTCTCAACCGCTAAGTCCAAACGAAGTTCGTTACGACCTAAAAAACCTTCGTTTGGAAACGACGTTTTTCTCCGTTTGCAAACGAAGTTTTCAAACGAAGTTACAAACGAAGTTCCAAACGAAATTTCAAACGAAGTGTTGATTGATAACCCAAACGAAGTTTATTTCCGAACGAACCTCGTTTGTGGTTACCAATCACACCCAATATCCGAATTGACAAAAAAAATAAAAATGATAAATTTGTTTAAACTGTATAAATATATCTATCCGATGGTAAATCTAAATAGATTTCTAAAAGTTAGTTTATATTTCCGATACACATCTGATTTTCGGTTAGGCACGTGTTCGGTTTCGATTTTTCAGATTTAGAAATTTAGAACTCATTCGAGTATTTTAGAAAATCGGGTTCGGTTTAGTTTCGGTAATTTTGGACTCGGTTAGGTTTTCGGTTTGTTTGCCAGACCTAGTTGAAAGAGCAAAGATAAAGATAAAGAGGTCTCATACAGTGTGTTTGACCCAACTGAAGAATTTCTCCAACTTCCATGTGAACGTTCTTTGGCGGTTTCCAAATGCATCAGCTTCATCTTTAGAGAAAAATTTCATGAAGGGCAATGAAGTCAACACAAACTCTATACAGACCAATCAATTAAAGAACTAACAGCTGACACTCTTATTATGGTGCATCTGATTCTCGGACCCGCCTAACGAATTGTATCTCCCTTGCTTATGGTATGATAAAAATTATACAATAATATGCATGTTTTTCGCATTCCTCAAACAAATGATTACGAATAAATTGAATTGGCTTTCTACAGTTACTGACAACTTTTCAGTGCTCCTTTTTATCATATGTGGTAAGATCTTGTGGCAAAGTCAATTGTTTTCTTCCTTTGCAACCAAACGAACAAGCAGAAGAAGAAATATTGTCCAAGCAAACTCAAAATCCATTCTCAGGATCATAATCACCGCCTCAGAGCTTTTAAGGAGCGCTTCTTTGAGACACGCTTAGGAGAGACCATTCCATTTCCCTCTAAGAATTGCTCAATCAAACTGTAAAATCCATTGTTTCTTCAGATCAAAACGTGAAACTAGGCAGAGGAAAATATTCTAACTATAGCTACTTACAAATTGCAGATTGACTTTTGGGAAGTTGCTACTTCTCGGTCAGGAAATGAATCCTCTAGCCTTAG
The DNA here is from genome assembly GCA_900406245.1 of Odontarrhena argentea. Classification (NCBI taxonomy): domain Eukaryota; kingdom Viridiplantae; phylum Streptophyta; class Magnoliopsida; order Brassicales; family Brassicaceae; genus Odontarrhena; species Odontarrhena argentea. Next base: position 11,404 of record OVAF01000926.1, read on the forward strand.
GCTTAACCATACATACAGATCCAAAACCTATTCAATCGTGATGCAAGAAAACATGTTCAGATATCTAGTTCGACTAACCAAATCCAAACCTTTCCACTCTTGATTTCGGTTAGTGAACCGTTAAAAACTGATATCAAAACCCATCAATCAACTTTCAAGATTCTGTTTTACCCCTGATTCTTGATTTAAAATCCATAACGTTCCTTTCATTACTACCCATGGGGGAGGGGAAAAGTTACCTTGTGAATGGACTCAAGTTCCTTGAGTTCTGTTGGTGTTCTAGGAACCTTAACTCTGTCGTCTGCAAGTATCTCTCTGAGCCTCACAATACCCGTCTTCGAGAAGTTGTGAGCAAACTGATGTGTTATGAAAACAAAAGTAGAAGTGAACAACTGTTTTGAATGCATAGATACCGATTCTATCAAAAGAAAATATGATAAAAGCTTCAAGGTTTTTACCTGTGAAAGTCCCTGACCTGAAATTTCGTCCTTTATGTCAACTGGACTGCACATAATAACATCTGATCATTCCAAGCTTGTATCCATTTGAATCTTTTGGGATGCAAAGACTAATAACATGTTAGTTTTGCTATTACCTGACCACGAAAAGGTACTTGTCTTGCAATTTAAGGGGTAATTTATCAACAATATGGGCAACTTCCTGAAAATCAAGAACAACACTACTTTTAAAACAACAGTCTCTTTCTGATGTGTGAACAAAACTAGATGATCCTGAGCGTTTACCATCATGTCTTCAACATTAGAGATGAAGTAGTTCGAAGATAACTTAGAATTTTCGACAAAATGTTCCTGCCAAAGTTAATGAGCCATGATTTCAGATCCACTCGTTGAGGACCGATAATAACAAAGAAAAAGATGTATCTTACCAATATCTGGTAGAGCCCATACTTAGGGTGCGCTAGTGAATACCTAGACAGGAGGTCAAATGTTGGAAACAGTCCAGCACGCTACATGATAGAAGTTTTATGCAAACTCAGACAAGCTTAAGAAGGAAAAAAGAAATTATCTAAACGTTTTATAACAGAGATTACCTTAAGTGGAGGTGAAGGAGAATTAAGAGAAGAGTGGAGCAAGGGAAGATCCTCTTCGTGCAAACAAGTTACTTCGCCAACAGGGAATTTTGACCGAAATCTGCCAGCTCTCCCTACAACAGTATATAGAATCATTAGAGAGCACATAACACAACCTTTTGTAGTTTCTTTTTTGTTGAAATTTACCTGCAATTTGTTTTATCTCAGATACTGTTAGGTCTCTGGTCTCGGTACCATCAAATTTTTGAAGGGTCGAGAAGATAATCCTTGAGATATTCAAGTTAAGACCCATGCCAATCGCATCGCTGGCAACAAGCACATCAAAGTCATTGGTGTCGTCGTTAAACCTTGTTGCCTGCATTCCTTAAACACATTAAAAACGGAGAGAATACTTTAAATTGGGGGAACAAAAGAAATCATCCTTAGACCATCTACTTAAGTCTAAGGCCAAAACACCAGGGAATTCAAACCTGTGCTGTGCGAGTCTCTGGAGGCAAAGAACCATAAACCACAGAGCAAAGATGCTTCCCTGCTCCTTCAATTAATTTCTACGACAAGGTACAGAAAATGAAGACTACAATAGTCAATAAGAGTAATACAAAGGCAAGGAGACTAAAATTTAATACTCATGACGCGTAGATAAATATCAGGAAGCAGAACTCTGTATGCATTATAATATGATGCCAAAACTATTTTATTTCTCTGGCAGATAATTCAAGCTGGAAATGCAAGAGATAGGGAGAGAACAAGATCAATAGCTGCTAACCTTATAGGCATATATATCTTTTCTTGAAAAGGTGACAAGACAATCCCCGGTTTTAATATCGGAGAATGATTGAACTGGTACCTTCAGAGGGACTAATGGCGAAAGCCTTTCATATGTACGAACCTAAGTACAAAATAAAGGGGATCAAGAGGTGGTGATTACATAAGCTTGTAAAATATCACAAGAAAGGATAAGGGAAGTAGACTAGTCGCTAGCTCGAGTAAACATAATACCTCGATGTCATCTCCAGTTACTTTCAGTATATCTTCAACAAGAGGCACGACAGCTGGATCGCCACATAAATGTAGCTCATCAGCCGCAATTCCAAGTAGAGCCCGAGTAAAAGCAAATCCCCTCTGTTTACATCCCACCATCTGGAATTGAGGACAAAAAGATGAAAGATAAGAAAACAGACAGTTACGGTAAATCTGTTAGGCCAAAGTCGAGCAAGACTAGCCTGAATTTCGTCAATGATGGCACAATCAACAACCGTTGTAACATCAGCCATTTCAACTGTCACAGCTTTGTGTGTTGCCCCCTCCACTAACTCTTTCTCTTGTCCCGTAACCAAATCACATGGAACATTCGCTTTGTTTAACCGTTTAGATACCTCCCATGCCAGCAATCTTAAGGGACCACAATATACACCTCCAAGTAAAAGAAGCTATCTATAATCAAGAAACCGCTTCCACAAAATAAAAAAAGTTAAGTAGTCGGCTTCAAGGGCATACCTGAAGAACTCTGCTCAAGTTGCTTAAGGGCATTATATGTTTTGCCACTATTTGTTGGGCCAACATGTAGAATGACCTTACGCTTCTTCTTCCGAGCAACTGGATACCATGTATGAGGACAGCTGAAATCGAAGGTTAAAAATCAAATCCACAACAAGATAACATAATCTCTAATATTGAAAGTCTAAAGAGAAGTTTTGGTGTTACGTGAGATCAGTGAAATCAAAACTTGTGGTGGTTCCGGTGCCAGTGAAGTCGAATTTTGGTGATCCTGGAGTAGTTTTGTAGTGCCTAGTCAATAAACCTGATTTCGAAAAGTCTCTGCACTCAGGTTCCAAGTGAAACCGCCACATATTTCCCTTATCAGCTGAAAACGAAAGAAACCATCATAAGATCAAATTTGGGTATTTCTAGAAAGCAAATGAAGAAAGAAAGAAACAGACT
>OVAF01000927.1:0-28581 GCA_900406245.1 Odontarrhena argentea
TATCACTACTCTGTTCCTATTGTGTATGAATAAAAGTTCAGATGAAAAAAAAAAAAAGTATGGGTTAGCTAGGCACAATAAACAACTATGGATTAGGTGACAAGTTCATTATTATAGCTGGTACGTAGTTCAAATTAAACAATTACCACGATCTAAATGACCACACAAAATGACGAGAAGCTTACGTAGTGGTTGGTACAAACTTTTCGGTGTTTAATACTTGCGATTTGGTTTTTTAAGAATTAGCTATGACTGTAATGTTGCCGTTCACGAAATAATAATTTATGAGATGTATGACTGTGTAAGAATATAGTCACAATCTTTTCCTGTTAACAAAATTAGCTGAGTTTCGAATGCCATTTAGGATCTACCATGAAAGTAAGGATCAGTTAATTGGACACAACGTGTGGCTCTTTTTGAATATCACTTGTATTTTATATTCGATATGACAAGACATGAATGAAGTCCTAAAGGTCAGAGAATGGACTCCTGGTGAGTGGTGTGTTTTATACTTTTATTAAAGAAAATGGACCGCATATCCATCAAATGATTACTGAATGATCTTGCTCGTCCTGATCCGGATAAGAAACATACATGTGAACCACTATACAGATTTAACTACTATGAAGATTGTAGAGGTTGTCGGAGGAATTACTGATGAAAATATTGACCTGACAAAAGTAATAAAGACGAGCTTATGTGAGAGTCATGAAACTGTTTTGTTGAGAGTTTAGAGGCTTAAACATGTTTTATTTAAGAGCATAAACCGTGGCAAATCAATAGTTTGAGACATAATTGTGGATGCCTGAACACACACAATCAATTCTTGTCGAATAACTTCTCAGGGATTCATCAATTTCTTGAGTTTAAATCGTACGTAGTAAAAAGATCCGAAAGAAAGTATTTTATTGTTTCGAAATTGTTCGTACAAAGGATTTCTCTGCTCAAAGCTTAGGGCTTTCAAGCTAGAGTAAACCACTATAACGTGGATTGAACAAAAAAGAAAAAGAACTGAGATGACTTTCTTTCAGAAGATATCAGAGATTCTCGATAATACCGTTTACTCGAGGATGACCGTATGTATTTGTTTGTTATGCACTTCTTAATTAGGTCTATTGTTTTGCTTAGTTTTGATTAATGGATTATAGAGGTTGGCGTATGAATTTTTCTGTCTAGCGGATGTCATTGGCGGTGTAACTAAGGTCACTACAAAGTTGAGAAAGAGTTTGTGCTTAGGGGATTGTACATGACACGGTGAGAAACACAATTGAAATTCACTATTGCAGATTGAAAGTAAATCTTTAGAGAAGCTTTATTGTTAGATTTGTTATGTTTTGGATGAATTAGTCATCCGATTGGATTCTATGTTGTTTGTGTGATTAGTGGTCATAAAAATGATTGCTATGCCATCGGAGAATTTGCTGATCAGCTTGAGAGGATGTGGATGGATAAAAATTTGGATAAGGTTGTTTTCTGTGTGCTCAAGTGTCAGGACATCAAATTACATGAAAGTGATTCGAAATCTTTTGTTGATGCCCTTTAATGTAAAAAAAATGCTTTTGATATGGCTTTTTTATTTGTCCATTTCACAGCAGTGGAAGGAGCAGAGTTGGGACGGTGGTGTTTCTCGGCGGATAGTACATATTCAGATATGATATTTGATTAACTAGTTGAGAGTTTGAGACAGTATCGTCGTAAGTAAGTTGTTCATGAATCTGATAAGTTAGTCGGGAGGTGACCTATTTATTGAAGCATGTAATGGCATGATCTAAATATTTGTACTTTGTTATTTTGTAGGTATCAAATAAGGCTCATATTTAACCTTTCAATCAAAGACGGTTATGAAGAATATATCGCAACATGCATAGAATCACAAGGCTAAGTTCCTTAATAGGTTAGTTTCAATTATCCACTCTTTTTGTTATATGTTTGCATTTTTTGTTGTTTTAAGAGGACAAATAAAATGGAGAGTTTAAGTTATTTTGAATCTACATTTTATGTTGTTTACCGAATTTGTTTTGCACAATTTTTCTTATTGAAAATCTACATTTTAAGTTCGTTTTATAGATCATTTATTTGGTATTGTCTATTTATTTGATTTCGTCTATGTGAGAATAACGTTGCTTTTGGTGGAATTCATAAACTTGGTATAATTCAATCGAGCGGTGAATTTATCTGATATCCGCGATTATTATCTTTACCAACTCAGTTTGAATGCGATTCACAGCTAAGTCATTGGAAACCACGCCATCAAAAAATTGCAGTTGGTCGTATAAAACATGTCTTTAATTTGATTGGTGAAATCTTCTATTTTAAGAATCTTGCTAAACGTCGTGATAAGTCCTACGTATTTGTCAAATTTTAAGCATACATGTTATTTAGAGAATGTTTCATATTTAAAAACTATATTTTATATGATTTTGCTAGATTTATTTTGGATAAACTTTTCTCATTTTATAAACTACATTTTCTGTTGTTCTATATAATTTATTTTGCATAAACAATGCCCATCTGCGCAATGCGCGATCACCTGGTTTTAATCATGAATCTGTCATATATTACGAAGGAGTAGGTGAGAGATGATTACATTCTTGGGTTATTAACATGATACATTGAAAAACAAAAGAAGAAGAGTAGTAGTAATATTCCTCATTTGATCACATTAGAGACTCTACCCAAAGCCGGCCTTGACACTAAACCACCCGATTCGACATATGAATTTACATCTAAATGGAAATGCTATTTGGAATACCACGGCCAGTGACTCCATGTGGTGAAGTAGGGAGTAGTAGTTCGTAAGGAGGTATTCCAGCACCTGTTCTGTTCTTGAGTTTCTTATCTTTGTTTCTCTCGTTGATCTTCTTCTCTATCTCCTCAACTTCCTCTGAGAACTTGTTAAAATACTTTACCACTTCCTCGTCTTGAAACCACCGTCTCTGAACTTCTTTCAGCTCGATCAAGTACTCTTCGTCAGGGGAATGTGTCGAGAGCGTCTCTTGTACCGCCATCACTTTTGTTGCTTGGAGTTGTGTCGGCAGAGAGCTTAGGAAGCTGTACTGAGGGTTTCGCATGAACAGTTCGTAGTCCGGGTCTGTTTCGTGTGGTATAAGTTTCCTCAATAGTGTAGGTCGGTTCGGGACATACCCTCCGAACGGGTACTGCCCAAAGTTAATGGCGGCGTGTTGACCCGAAGCGATCCATATCATGTTGGTTAGGATTTGGGACAAGTCCTGTGTTGTGTTAAGTTTAGGCCACCAAGGCTCGTCTTTCTTGTCATAATGGCCTTTGTTCTTAATCTCATCCCACCAAGCTTGGAGCTCAGAGTCGGAGGTTATGGATTTGGGGTCAGAGTAGAAGTGTTTGACATAGGATTCGACGAGGTTCTTGATGGCATTCCAGATCAAAAGACCATCTGCGGCATATGGATAATCTTCGATCACAAGCTTCACACCACATTCCGCTGAAGGATCCTCCTCTGCCATTCCCCTGTAAGTGATGTTAGACGATATTAGAGAGAGACATATGACCAAGAAAAAGATTGTTTGTTTGTTAGTAAAACCAAGCAACGAGGTTTAACCTCCGAACAAGATCAGCAGGAAGTCCTTCCATGTCAAACCGCCACATACTCTTGTATGCTGCTGAGCTTAGTTCCATTGCATATTTTCCAGGAGTGAAACAATTTTCAATGATTCCTCCTCCGTTTATTAAGCTTTTACGAGCACGTGCATTGATTTCTAGCGTGTAGCGCATATGTGGGTGAAGGAGCTTATAGATCGGATGCATTGTACTCAATTGTCTGTTAGTAGCAATGATGTAAGGCTCCATGGAAGCGTGAGTCCTTAGCCTGAGAGTTGTAAAAAAACAAAAAAATATTTCTCCTCGGTACATCAAATATATACTACAAATATTTCAGGCTTGACAAAGTTCAAGTAACTGAATTACCAGTGGTTTACGAGTTGGTGAACACCTGCATCATTTGAGCAGACATGGGCTTTGGCTAGTTTCCAAATCCAGTGAGTAGTAGCATCATGCCCGTGGGTATAAACAAACTTGTTCTCGGATTCGGATGAAGGAGGCAGCGAGAGTTCTATGGCCAACGGCCTCAGAGCTCCGTTCTTTGAATAGAAGAAAATTGTTCTAGAAGCATATGTCTTTCTTGGATCCTCTTTGAGGGAGTTTATCTTTTCGACAAATGGTAGGAGCATATCATGATAATCAAGGAGAAACAATCTTTTCTCCTCAAGCGCCTGATTCACCAGTACACTAAACCTTTTTAGCCGTGATCAACAAGATGAGAAGATGTTGTCACACTAACCTTTTCTATAGTCATTCCATAGCGTTCAACTTCTGTAGCTATCACTTCTTTTGTGAGAGCAGATTCCGGAGGTCCATATAGAGCAGGGTCGAGCTTGCTACGAATTGGCAGCTCCTGTCAAACAAATTAAAAGTTTGAGAGTCTCCCACAGAAATTCCAGATTTATGGTAAAAATGAAACACACCTTCAGGAGCTCAATATTCACAGGGTTGACACCAGCAAGAGCTTGACGTCCGAATTCATTGTCTCGCAACCATGCAAACCTGTCCCCTGAACAACCAAACCAGAAAACACGCATGATATTGCAAGAAAATTGGAAATGCGAATGAGACAATGTTAATGAGAGAAATACATTTGATAACGGCTGGAGTGTCGTATTTTAGCAGAGTTTCCCCAACGTTGAGGATCCCATCCATGACACTTCCAATAAAGCTTCCAAGGCTTGTGTCTTTTGGTTCGGTACTTCTCAAGACAATGTCACTTTTGTACAAACTGTCAATATCCGAGAAGCATGTGAAGGGAGTGTCTAAGTTTGACAATGCAGCTGCAATTGATGGCACAAGATTATGAAAGAGAGCCTTAAATCTCCCAGCAGTAAAGGTGTCTCTCTTGATTTCCTCAAAAACTTCGTCTCTTGGAACATAAAACTCTTCCTTCTCTTTCCCTCTGCTCTCACACGGTGGATCTGAATGATTTCACCAAGTCAAATACCAGAAAAAATTGTCTCGTAGTAACTTATAAATTATAGCATAAAGAGTGTTCTCTCAGTGAGATGAATCACCTCTTGAAATGAGAGGGCGGCCAGTCCTGCAGCGTCGAGGATACGGCGTCTCAGGAACACCGAGAACAGGCCTAACTCGATCTTTTTTACGGGGATCGCCCAAATCGTTGTAAACATCGTAATCATAAATCCTCTCATGAGGCTTTCTCTCACCTTTTCCATTACCACGGACACTCTGCAAGTCCTTTTCCCGTAGTTCTTTGATCCCAGCAGGAGTGTGGATAGGTAGGCATGGCTATGACACAACATGATTGAATAAGTTCTCAACATATAAGAAGAAAAAGACAAAGACGAAGAAGAAGAAGAGTCTCACTTGACTTCTGAAGATGATTCTGGCTTCAGGGTTATCATTTCTGGAGTGGATCCAGGTGTTTCCAGGGAAGAGAATGGTGTCACCATAATCGCAGATGATAACCTCAGACAAGCATATCTCTGTGGAAAGGAGATTGGTGACGAGAATGGCACCAGGTTTCCCAAAGTCAGACGGGACAGTGAAGTCAGCTGTGAATTCAAGGTATCTAGGATCCTTCACTGCCTTGGGGAGTCCCAGTACCGGCTTCTCTAAACTCTTCCTGCCTGTGCCAGTTTCTGTACAAAAAAAACATGACAAGAAGCTCTGTAAGTTGCCAACTATGTAACTTTTGTCCTACCACTATTTATTTGAAACATGTGCATATCAAATATTCTTTTCATTTAAATTGTTACAGTGCCATTTTTGCAATAAGATTGTCATGTTGTTAATCTACTGATCAATCTAACCCCCAAAAAAGAAAAACATGTGCTGGTGAGGTCCTTTTCAAGTGCAATTAATAACATTTTTAGGGGACGTGGCACATAAGGAAAAGTCAAGTGTCTTTTTTTCTACATTCTTTAAGACTCACTAACTTATTTAGTTCCCACGCATCTAACCTATTAAATTATATACTTGGTATTATACAAATATTTAGAGCCGAACTGAGAATGTGGAGTAAAAGAGTAAATTTAAGAAAAAGCACACACATCCCCAATACATTGAGCTAAATAATGGTATGCCTAATCTCAGATCTAGGCACAAGAAGAAAAAGATTCGGTGTTCCATTTGATGGTGGAACAGGTCAAAATGACTAATAATGAAATGAGCAAGTTGGTATTGGTATGACTCATGACAGCAAACAAGGGAGATAGATTGGCCGATGGATTCTTAATTAATCACCACTGAAATATATCATTATATGCACGACTAATTTAGAAAAAGCTAATTTCCAAGACTGTAATAATAAATCCACAAAAAAAAAAAAAAAAAAAAAAAAAAGGAAAAAAAAAANACAATCTTATAACTGATTTGTTCTTTAGCACCAAAAAGTGATAAAGCTGATTTGTTTTGTAGCCCAAAGTAAGTAGAGAAAACTAACCAGGATCGAGTTGCTCACTAACAAGCTGAATCAACATCCCTTGACCGATGGCTTTCATGAGAAGCTCCACCTGATGCTCAAATCTCTCCGTAAGCTTCTCTCTCATCTTCCTTCTGATCTTAACCACCGCCGTCACGGTCTTGGATCCCGCGTACTTAGATCTCTGCTGCCATGGAAACGCAGGAGTACTATTCTCTGATCTTCTTCCTCCTTCCTGATCCACCGCCTTCTCTTCTCTGCTTATCACCGCACGAACCTGTCTGTATAGAGGAGCTCGCTGTAGAATAATTCTCTGCCGTGGAATAAGAGCCGGAGATCTCACTAGACCGGCCCCGTGGAAGCTCGTCTTCACCGGAGAGGCTACGAACATTTTAGTGATTTTTTTTATTGGAATTTTGCAGAGTGGTAAGAGAGAGAGATGATGATGATTATGATAAATAAGGAGAACGTGAAGCGTCTGCTCGTGGACCTCGTGCTAGACGACTGAGACGACTTAAACGGCTGCGTTTTGTTGGTGCTTTGTTTCACCGTAGTTGGGAATTGGGATGTGTACTTCTTTTACGAGAGCGCTTGACTTTCAAACTCCACCAGCTCCAAGCCACGTGTACTTTGTACCGACGGAAACATACTAAACCGGAAAACGCCATCAAACTCTTGTACTAGATTCGAGTATACGACCAAACTTTTTTGTCAACATGTACTCCTCTGTCTCATTTTAAACACATTTCAACTAAGGATAAATCAATCGGTTGAATATAATAATCGTATCAAATAAAAATATAAAATATTTTCTAATTTAGAATAAATAAAATCTCTAAAACCTCATCTAAAATAAGATAGAATGAGTATGTAATTTTCTTCTTAATAAATTATGTATATTAAAATCTCAAAAAAATTAGTATTGTTTGTACTTTCAAATTTATTAATTTATAGAATTATTAATTAATCTATACAATTAAAATTTATTAATCTTATGTGAAGTTCAGGGAGAAGGAAGAGGTTCTATGTCATTTTAAATCTCGCAACCATTAAGAAACTAATTTTTTTTTAAATATAAAATATTTTAAAACAAAAATATTTTTAAATGGAATTTTAGGGAAACAGTTGTTTAAAATATATATATATATATATATGTAAAGTTACAATCTATTGTTTCTAAAATATATATATATATATATATTCATGTACTATATCGAGTAAAATGGATTTCCATGTACTGTTTCGTTAGTCGATAAACACCACGAACTAAACTTCTCTACGAAATTAGTACACGCACTTTATGTTTCTTTACCAATAGACATCTTAAATTGAACCGCGTTTTAACCGGAAAATTAGCGATCCTAAGTTCGTATGGTGAAGCTAACCACAATGCGGCCAAATATCCCAAGTTTCCAAAAAAAGAAACAACCTAGAAATAAGAAGCAGAAGGTGTCTATCTAGAAACTGGATTCTGCATCAATGTGTTTTAACCGAATGTAATGATAAGGTGCAGACACATAGAAAGCAGAGAGATTGTCAAACTAGAAAGGTGCATGTTTATCTTGAAGAATCTCCATATCTCTTAATACAAAACTAATCTAAGTTAATTTAAAGGTTGTGAGGGTAAAGATTATATACTTTACTTCAATGGAGAATCTGGACACTGTTGGTTATCTTTTTCCAAATCAAAAGAACGTAGAGCCTACAAATGTACATAACCCTCCCGTGGATCACCGTGCCTAGATTCAGAAGAGCGTGAGGTAAATTTGAAAATGGGGGCATTTGTTAATAAAAAATTCTTTTGCCAACAAGCTTAAAATAATAATAAAAAAAATTATTCAAAACAATATAGAGTACTCAAAATCAATAAAGTAATTTTAAAACACGAAGACATAATACTCAAAATAAATAAAATAGTTAAAAAACAAATAAGACATAATTTTTTTTTTTTAAGACACTACCTAAAACTTAGAAAATTAGGGGTCCTAAATTTTTTTTTTATTTGGTTTGGGTGAGGCAAATGCCACAATTTTTGTTCATTGAGCACGGCACCATGTATCTTTAAAATCGGCCAGCCACTATCAATGTAAACTCTTAAAATGAAATCTGAGATCTATGAGATGTGAAGCCCCATGTCTACTGTCCCTTTGATGTACATGAGGATTCTCTTTAGTAAGGTGAAAGTTGCAATTGTTGAGGCATGTATTCTTAGGCATATGAAACTGAATGCAACATATGAAGGCTAAGGATAAAGTTCATTATCTTATCGGACTTTCTCAAGCTGTTCGGATAAATGAGTTTCCATTTATGAACAATCTGCCATTCTAGCAACCTCAAGAAGATATTGGATATATTTAGCTTGGCTGAGAAACAAACGATCAAGGTAAAATATGGCTATTATTCCCAAGTAGTAGTGGAGAAGCTAATACTACGAGACTCTATGAGTTTTCGAATGATCGAGAGTGCTATTTGTTGGAACAAAAAAAACCGAATTGTGAAATAACGAATTGAGGAGATAAATAATTTAAACATGTTTCCGAAAATCGATTAAAACATGTACAAAGTCTGGTGCCGATTGGTAAGGGCTTTAAAAGCTGTGGCTGTAGACTTTTTTTATGTGAGACTGTATAAACTGTGACTGTTCAAACTGTGACTTTTAAAAAAATGGAAAAGTCACTTTTTTCTGGCTTTAATAAAATTAGTTTGCATGAACAAAAAAGTAGAGAAAGTGGCTATGAGAATTTATAGGAACACTTTTAGAACTTTACAGACTTATATTTTTAAAAAATCTCATTGATAAAAAATTAGCTTTTAAAACTTTTTTTTCCAAAAAAGTCTCTATACATCTCTGTCCTTAAGCTAGGTCGGATGTGAACTTTAAATTGTACAACACAAGACCTATGATGTGGTCTACCTCTGATATTCTCATTACTGTTAAGGCATCTTAGTTTAGTTGTTGATCAACTTAAATTGAAATCCCATTTTATGTATTGAGTCAATATACAATTACATTGTTTTTAAAGACCACTAGATGATTCTCTAGCAGACTTTTCTCTCATTAGATTTAGACATATAATATGCTGATATGCTCCTCGTGGACAAAATTATATCGAGAAATACAAATAATTAAGACGGCCAATTGTCATGTGTGAACTCACATATGATTTTCCAAGCCAGTCTTCACGTAGTTTCCAGCTAAGATCTTACATTTGATTATATTGATGGTTAAATCATTCTGATATCGTTCGCTTTTCAAATTACTAGTAGTGCGCTATGCATAAAAATAATACAAATTTTAAATTAAAAACAACTTGAAACTGCAGTTTTGAGTCTTTAGACGACGTCAATACAATAAAGTTTCTCGACTGACATTTGATTAAAACTTTGTAGATTACAAGACTTTACTCATTATTAACTTATTATTATATGAGTTTATACGCACGAGCTTGAACTTATACCAAGACTTACAAATGACGAAATACAGCTACAAAAAGACTTGAACCATTGTTAACTAATGTTGATCATTCTTAAGATCAGAAATCTATAACAAAAATTGAGAAATGCTTATTGGAGCAAATTTTATACTTCTTCAACTGAGCCATGTTAATAGAATGAAAAGCGTTTCTGATATGAACTCCAGATGCAAAAGCAAAGAAGATATTGAACGTGAACAAGATGGTGACTCGCACCATTTAATAGGGGCGGTGAAGATAACCATCGCAGAAAGCTCAGAATAATAATTCATGGTTTCTGATGTAATGATGTAAATCCTTGTACTCCACAAGAGCCATACAAGTCCACTAATGGCCTCATGCCATTATGTGAAAAAGAAGAGACAACTGAAAAAGACACCACTTTATTGTACCAAGGTGAATCCTCTCTTTCACCACTTTATTATTGTAAAAAATAATTGCTTCTCTAGCTTGTTTTTGTTTTTCTAGAGGAGTTTCGATTGAATATATGGGATATGACCTATGCATATGCTTGCTATAGTGCTTTAGGTGTCCCATTTTACTTACGCAATTGCTTATAATGCACATAGGAACTCAAACCGTAGACGGCACTAAAAGAGGAAGTAGTTCCTGGAGAGAGGGACTGAATTGGCTGGCGCACAAATAAGGACCTCGCCGTCTGCTGTGACAACGTATGTCTCTGGGTCCACGGTGATGTTTGGAAGCGCATCATTCAGCTTCATGTCGAGTTTTGTGAGCTTTCTCACGTTGGAAACCGCTACAACCCTCTTCTTGAGTCCATATTCTTCTTTTACCCCATTCTTTAAGGCAGCCTGCGTTGGGTACAAATAAATAAACTTTATTTATGTTAGTTGAATCCAGCAATCAGTTGGAGAAAGAACGGAAGATATTAGACTGATAAAAAAAATTGTGCCTTGCTGACAAATGCAACCGAGTTTTCACTTCCGGCCTTTCCAAATGCTCCAAACATCGGTCTTGATATAACCTAGCCATCATAAAATAAAATTTAGAGATGCGTTGATGCTGGTGCTTTTTGATGAATAAGTCAGGAAAACTAATATAACATGTTCAGAAAGTAGTAGTAAGTAATGTACCGGCTCAGGAGTGGGTATGCTGGCATTTGCATCCCCCATATTAGCCCAGGCTATATTGCCACCTTTAATTATCATTTCTGGTTTTGCTCCAAAGAAAGCCGGCTTCCACAAAACGAGATCAGCCAACTTCGTCTCCTGTGGAACAGTGGGTTTTGCAATTGAGTAAACAAAACACTGAGGTTAACTAGTTCCAAGGCTTCCACTATTCACACAACGTCGGGTTTTACATTATTCCAAATCTACAAAATTACCACCTCTAGTACTAACTCGGAATCTTACAGCCTTTTCATCCAAAAAAGAAACTCATAACAGAATGCAGGAAATAAATGGTGCATCAGAAAATGTTTCACACAGTTTTGGCGTCCACAGAACTAAGAACTTGATACAGGAAAAGAAAGCTGTATAGTAAGATATGAGAGGTGTGTGTTGAAGATTAGCATACCTCGACCGAGCCAATTAAGTCAGCAAACCCATTGGCGATAGCTGGGTTTATAGTGTACTTTGCAATGTATCTCTTGATCCTCGAGTTATCATCATCAGCTGTGAGAGGATCAGTGACTCCCCTCTGAGCCTTCATCTTGTCAGCAGTCTGCCAAGTTCTGCTTATTACCTGCAAAAAGAAATGGATCACTGTTCTATTAATGCAAATAGGAGCACACAAGAAAACAAGCCACAGCGTAAGCAATCTCCAAGAGATCATATGCTTTAAATAGTTTGAATATTATGCACCGGAGAGCGAGAGATCTTCCATTTCAAAATTCGAGTATTGATTTCACAACGTGTTTAGAGTTAGTGGAGAACCTCTCCAATGCGACCCATCGCTTGCGAGTCAGAGGAGATAATACTGATTGCTCCCATATCATGCAATATGTCCTCTGCTACTATTGTTTCAGCTCTTATCCTTGATTCAGCAAAAGCTACATCTTCGGGGATGTTCTTATCAAGGTGATGGCAAACCATCTGCTTGTGTTTGCAGATGAGGTTACTATTAGTAAAAGAGTAACGCAATTCATCATCAATCGTAATCATATTAAATTATCATACCAGCATGTCAAGATGTTCATCTACGGTATTTTTTGTATACGGCCGTGTTGGGTTGGTTGATGACGGGAGTACATTTTTTACACCACAAACTTTGATGATATCAGGCGCATGTCCACCACCAGCACCTTCACTGTCAAGAACAATGATGAACAAAATTAGCAATTGATACTTTCAAGTATAGGCAGTGACTTTACTGGTACCGTAATTACGTTTTAGATTTATAAGCCAATTGAGCTTCAAACTAGCTAAAATAACTAAAACTAAGAAGCAAGCATCTATAAGGTGCAAAATGGACATGAGAAGCTGATGAACCTGTGGTATGTATGTATTGTTCTCCCTCGAAATGCATTGATTGTGTGCTCCACAAAACCCGATTCATTTAACGTGTCAGTATGAATATTTACCTGTCAAACTCAAACAACTGAGCACAAATGCTAAACTGCCAAATTTGGTTTTTAGAGGAGGACGACAGAGAAAAGAAAAAGACTTGGATATCGTGTTCGTCTGCAACTGCTAAACAATTGTCTATTGCAGCAGGGGTAGTTCCCCAGTCCTCATGCAGCTTCAATCCCATTGCTCCAGCCTCCAGAATGTGACAAAGCTCTAACGGTTTAGCTGTATTTCCCTAACAACAATACATTTGCTAACCGTAAGAGTTCTAGTCAGCTATTGGGGTATCAATCTACAGGGATAGCCAGCATATCATTATCAAGAAAAAACATATCCCACCTTCCCTGTAAACCCAAAGTTTAATGGCAAGCTATCTGTGGACTGCAGCATCAACTTCATATCCGACGGAGAAGGGGTGCAGGTGGTAGCACGTGTACCATCAGCAGGCCCTGTCCCTCCTCCAACCATAGTTGTAATGCCTGAACAAAATAATGAAATGGACAAGAAGTGTAAATCAGTGTTCTTAGATAACAGAAAATATGCTTAGTCCAAACTGCACAATTTGATCAAGGAAAATATATGCATTCAGGCTACTCTGCTCACCACTTGACACTGCTTCATATACCAATTGAGGACATATGAAATGCACATGACAATCTATAGCTCCTGCAGTTACAATCATTCCTTCTCCAGCAATAACCTCAGTCTTACCCTGAGAAAATGAATAAGAAGAGATAAGTGGCCAACACCGATATTACTGTGTTTATACAGTGAATTAAATTACCCCAATAAGCATATTGCTCTGCACGCCATGCATGGTATCCGGATTGCCAGCTTTGCCAAGACCGACAATATAACCATTTATAATGCCAATATCTGCCTTAAATATTCCTGAATAATCAATTATCACACAATTGGTAATGACAGTATCCAAAGAAAGAGCTTCAGATTGCTGTATCCCCTGACCCATGCCTTCTCTTATAACTTTTCCACCTCCAAACACACATTCATCGCCATAAACAGTATAATCTTTTTCGATTCTTGCATATAAGTTGGTATCACCTAGCCGAAGCTTGTCACCAGTGGTTGGACCATACATATTTGCATACTTTTCACGTGAAATAGTAGTAGTAAACCTCGGATCTTCCCCTGCGATCCCTTCACTGCAAGGAGATAAAACTATGTGTTGAATACAGCATGTACGGTAACCTTGTTGGAAACCATTCTCGAAACATAAAACAATGTGAAACAACTAGGACTTAACCTAGCATTGCCATCTTCCAGGTGCCTAAAGCCTCTCCTCTCCATAGTTTCCATCACAACTGCCCAATTGACATCATCAACCAGACCGTCAACAATTCCATTTCCTCCCCTTATCACTTTATTTCCACCAATATTCACAAGTATAACGCTTTTACTTTCTCCTGGCTACGAAAAGCATAACAATTTTCACTGACATGACTAAAATCTGGTCAACCTTTCGTTGAGAAATGTAACAAAAGATATTAACTTAAGAGTGTGTAATGGCAACAACATGGGCTCCCTAAAGATGACGCCGTTGAAACCTTTTTTGAAAAATATCTTTTAGGTTTATAATGTTCTTGGTTGCTACGTATTTGTTCAATTCCAACACAAACACCGTTTATCAAGGTATAGAAGAAATGAAACAAGAGAAAGAGATATTCAGAAATCCAACCTCAAACCGTACAGCTGTTCCAGCTGGTATATTTAGACGCATACCAAGAGCTCTACGTCTGTCAAACACCAACAATGGGTTCACTTCAATGAAATGGTAGTGACTTCCAACCTGATAAAAGACTCTAAATCAAATATAACTTGTTTCGCCATTCTATCTCCATCGGTAGAACAAATGAGGATTGCAAATCCCGATATTTTTACTGTACATCAAAACAAGGAAAAAGCACGAAAAGAGAATTGACAAACCTGTACAGGTCTGTCTCCAGTATTCACAACTTTCAGGACTACAGCTTTCCTTCCATGATTTATTATGATACTTCCATCTCCGTAACTTATATCACCAGGAATTAATTCCTCATGAGCTTCTGGAAATGTATCCAATGAAGGGACTACGAAACAAGCCATAAGCATATCATAAATTCTCCACATAAACAATAATACTACTTTGAATAACTTCTATTTGGCATGAAAGATATAATTTAAGTTGGTTTCTCTTAAGCATCTAAAGCATAGTAGTCAAGACTTGATGAATAGATAGAAACCTTTAAAAAAAAACCTTCGCCACAGACTGAAATTTGTCACTTTAATCCACAAACGACAACATCCAAATGATGTAATGATAAAAAAAGAAAAGAAAAGATGAAATCGAACCTGGAAGGAAAGATCCATGCAAAGCTAGTTCAAGGTTGCCGTTTTCACTAGAAATCGGGTCATGAACGGTGATCAACTTTGTACCATCCTGAAATGTCCCTTCGACCTATACAATACCTTGGCTCGTTACTATAACTTGACATGACATATCTTGGGAAAAGGCAAGGAACATAAAGCATTGACGATATGGAAAACTAGAAGAACAAGTGAAAGCACCTGAACCGTATACAAAAGATGAACGACAGCAGGAAGAACCTGTCTCCTGTTAGTACAAAAAGAAAAATGCAGTACTAAATAAGTTATCAAACAAACGAGATAACACAAGTGGATCAACTATAAAGTGAATCCTACTCACCTTCCAAGTAGTTGTCTCCCTATTTCCATCAGATCAGCCACACTTTTTTCTCCATCACGAACAAACTCAAGAATCTACAGAACCGTGAGACCCATAACTTACAACACCCATATTTTTACTTGGGTATAAGCATATATTTAAGCAATATCCGGTGGGGAAACACAAAATCAAATCTACTGAACAGTGTGAGAACAAGTGCCGCATAGAGAAGTATGTCTCGAATCCTCAAAAGAAAAGGCAACACAGATGACAGATCAAACCACGAGGCAGAAAGGTATGGTTACCTGAGTGGCAATGAGTGCTACAGCTTCAGGGTAATTGAGTCTAATACCACGAGCAAGACGTTTCTGAGCAAGGAAACCAGCTTGATGAAGCCCTAGCTTCTCGATTTCCCGCGGCGTCAACTTCATTTCCACGAACAGACAGTGATCAAACTGAAGATGAGTTGACCATTTTTAGTCTTTCTTCATTTTGTTTCAGATTCCCACTCTCTGTCTGTGTCCTTTTTGCAAAGATTCCCATCAATCTTTTTGGTTTAGATAACAGTTTAATGATAAAGGAGTTCACCTTTGGGCCCAATTGCTCTATCAGCCCAACTATCATGTTCAACCCAATCCCCCTCTATGGGCCGATGTGTAGGACCAGTGGGTCAGATTCAAAAGCATAAAATACACAAAGGTTAGGATGATAACTGGAGACAATAAGCGTAACCGTTAATTCAAAAAGCGCCCACCTGAAATCAAGATTAACCGCTCACTTTCCCCAAACGTCAAATCGAGCATGTATAAAATGTTGAAAACAACCTAAATTTTCTCACAACTTTCCCATATTTTTTCGGGACAAAATTACAGGCGCAAACCGAGCTCTAAAGCACCTACATCCCTCAAAGATGGTATGTCAAATTTCTCCAATCCTACAACTACCAAATTTTCGAAAACTATATGCAATGTTGGTTAAATTCTTACAGCTGCTTTTAAGTTTTAACAGGAACAACCGGCGAGAAGGAGACCACGACACAGGCCTCTTGAGACCTGTGGTGGTGTAATACTCGCGACGGCCCGCGTTGTTTACACAAGAAGCAAAACTCTGAATCTGATTAAGAATCCAGTATCTTCCCTTGTGCAGAAACTCTTTAAAGCCGTTATTTATTTAGCTTCAGTGACAAGTCCCTTTCATCGTCACTTTCTTGCGATTCTCTCTGTAGCCGACGATCACATTCTCGCGGTGCAAGACACAGTGGAGACTTATTTCCCTTCCTCTAGCTTCGTCTTCTTCAAGATCTCGGATTTGTTGGTCGTAGCAGAGTCTCTGCCTCAGAAACTTGATGGCTTTTTGGAGAAACTTCCCAGTTCCATGAACCGAGTCGCGTGGTCTGACTTTGCGCTGATTCACGCCATTTATTGGCTGGATTTGGTGGTCAACGTGTTGGGTCGTTGGAGAGACAAGAACAAGGGTGCAAACGAGAAGGAGATCATGGTGGATCGAAGCTTTAGCAGATCTGGATCAGTTTCACAACAACAAGTAGAAGAACAACACGAAGACGAACAAGAGAAGACGAATTTTGAAAGTGATGGGAAAAAAGTGTCGTATAAGGAGGCATTACAGAGAGGAAGCAGTGGAGAAGATGGCGGTGGAAGCACTGGTCGCAGCAGCCGCGGTGATCCCCTTTTGGAACTGTTTGAGAACGGTTGGATCCAGAATCCCATCAAAAGAAGTAGCAGAAGCGCTGATTCGCTCACTTTCTCTCAATCTGATTCTTTCTCAGCTTGACCAACGTACGCATTGGCACTATTACAAATCATTAGGCTGCTTCGACGACCTCTTTTAAATTTGGTTTTGTAAATATATTTTATGTAAGCAAACTTGAACATTTCTTAACTCTAGTGAATAAAGGTCTTTTGGATTCATTAAAATAAAAAGGCAAAAGAAGTTCACAAGGACAACAAGTGAAGAGAAATGTGTAATTATGTTAAAGTGTAGTAGTGTTTTATTATATAAACCTGATATACATATACATCTTCTTTTGGCTAACCCAAAAAACCAGCAAAAATCGAGTGTGATCACAATGGGCCTGTACATATATCTTCTTCTCTATTAGATTTTGTAAAAAGGAAAGAAATTAAAAACAAAGCTTTACATACAAAGGTTGTACATGTAACATTTCTTCTTTCTCAGTGGTGAAGTGAGTAGCTTTTCTTCCAGAAGAAGCTAAACGGCCTTGTTAACGACCTTCTCCTCGACATCGATTTTGACAAGGCTCTTGGTTCATAATCTGGAGTTGAAGCTGAAGCAGGAGCTGATCCATGGACAGACATTGGTGCTGACACATATTTCCGGGGAGCTTCCTTCAGTGGCGGTTCATCTCTGTTTGGAGATGGTTGGTCCCGTTGCTGTCGTTGTTCCCTAAACAGCATTAGAAGCTTCTGAGACTTCTCTCTGCCTCGGGGAGTCCCATTCACTGAGATTGACACTAATGAAGGTATCACACCTTCTTGTAGCACCATCTGGATACAAGACTCCCTTCCATTGCATAGAATCAATAGGCATGAAACAGCTTGCTCTTGTTCTAACGTGTCACCCATGTCTAGCACTGTTGCTAGAGTGCTGATCATGCCCTGTGATGATACCGCCTCGTCTTTGCCTTGCTGGCTCGAAGCTAGATTTAGCAATACAGCTAATGACTTCTCAGTCCACAAATGTTCACCGGTTGATGCAAGAAGGCCTTGGAGGCTCTTGATGATGTTAGATGAAAGGAGAGCAGAAATATTGGGGGAATATGTGGAAAGGTTGTAGAGGGCGTGAAGAGCATCGAGCTTGCATTGGGTTCCAGTTTCCTTCTGAAGAAGATTGACAAGGAAAGGAACTGCTTGGCTTGAACCTATCACGGACTTGGCTTCCTCGAGACAGGAAAGATTGAGATAAAGTGCGGTTGCTGAACCTTGGGAATCAGAAGAAGAGATCATTTTCTCCAGCAGTGGTATCACCCCGGAAGTTAACATCAACTCTTTGTTCCTGCAAATCATGGAAAGAAGAAAAAGAAGTGATGAGAAAGTCACAATCAACGTCACCAAAAAGACTCGGATCACCAACATTAACAGGACGTACTACTAACCTGTTATTATTGACGGCTAAATTGAACAAAGCCATAGCTCCGCTTTCTTGTGCTGATACATTATTTTTATCCACAGCTGATCCTAAGAACTGCAACAAGGCTTCCACAAACCCGTTGGCTCCCATGAAGATCCTAGCTTCTTCATCATCCTTCAGCAATAGCCTAATTTTTTCTACAACCATGCATTTTTTATCCAAATCCTCCTCTTCATTTAAGATAGCCAATAAATCTTGGTACCTCTCAAGTACATTTGTATCAGAATCCTCCTTATCGTCATCATCAGACACAAAACTTTCTTCCGTGGTTTGTCTTTCGACGACAGAAGTACCATTCTCCTCCAAGGGAACAATTTTTATTCCCTTCAATTTACAAGAACCTATACTGTTAACTGACTTTGATTTGGTTGACTCGGAGTCGGAAAGAGCTAGTCTCCAGTAGTCGTGGTCTAGAGATTCCGGCGGACCACTAGGAATTTGGGTTCCATTCTGTTCGCACCAGCTTGCAATCAGACCTTTAACACAGTTATTGGGAGTCAAGAAGAGATGTGGGAGCTGCTGTTGAGTCTTTGGGCACGTATTATGCCCATCACTGAACCATTTCTCGATACAGACCCGTTCATAAGTCTGCCCTGAAGCAATAATGACAGGATCACGCATGAGCTGAAGAGATATGGGGCATCTCAGTTCTTCGGGTGGAACAGGCATCTGTCCTGATGTCATACTGTTCATGGGCTTGAAGTTCAATGAACCAAACCTAGATAGCTGACGGCCAAACTCATTTACACTCCCATGGTCTTCATTAGGACTCTGAACAGTGGGAGAACATGGTGCTGAACACTGTGAGTCATTCTCATCCAAAATCTCACTTCTGAATAGCTTGGAGCATTTTCTCATGAGATGCAAAAGATATGCCACGATTGATTCCTTACGCTTGTCTTCCTCTGCGCGAGCCCTGTCAATGAGTTTCTTTAGAGCCCGTCGTTCCGCCAGAGCCACTCTAGAAGAAGTGATACTGAGCCTAGTAGCTGCACGGTGAAAAATTTCAAGTTCTGTGTTGTCATTACAATTGTCAAATTTTTTCCCTTGTTGGAGGAATGCTATGATCTGATCACCGACTTCTTTCTCTGATGGATCAAGCAAGAACCTAGTGTTCTCTAGTTCACCAACAATTTCCAAAATCTGAAGAGACCATACATAAAAAATTAGACTACTCAACTAGGAAATTTCATAAGAAACTATACCCATAAGATCTGTAAATTCAACAAGCCAAGATACAAAAAGCAATGAGGCTTATTTTTGAAATATCAACAACCCTGAAGAACATAATGTATCAAGCAACATTTGGACAGAACAATGTGCAGTGAACTGAAAATTTACCTGTGACCCAATTGAGCTAGGAACAATGTCTTCTACACGTTTAAGACTGTCGATGAGAGCCATTTTTGCTTTCTCAAATTTTAAAAGAACAGCATCCCCTGTTATGGCCTGTTTCGATTGGAAAAATTAAAGAAGGGAAAACACAAAAGAGAAAGTGTGAGAGAGAGGAATAAAGAGGAAACTGACCAAGTAAAGTTTACTACACTCAGAACAGTGCTGAAGAATATTCTTTGCCTTCTCAAGTGCAATATGTAAAGAGCACAAGGCTTGAATCCCTGATTTACTCCGAGGTCTTGCTCCTTCCAACGACGGGAAGATTGCGAGTACCTTGCAGAGAACTCCAGATAATTCCTTACACATATCTCCATGTAACTGCGTTTCCATAAAATAAGCTTTTAGCAAAAAAGCATGATAGAGAACTAGACAATCATATCATCATCATCACCTAAGAATAAAAAACATAAATCTCCACACAGAATCCTCTAACATATTGACTAAAATGGTTCTCTAACAAGAGCTCTATTCAAAATCAGAGATGCAACTTTCGAACTAAACATCGAAACCCAAAAGCAATCCAAAAAAAAAGAGACAGCATCAGATTCTAACAATTAAAACAGCAACACTTTAAAATAATCAAACAGTAACCGAACCTTAGCATCGCTAGCGGCGAATAGATTCTCCTCGAGCTCGGTCACATCCATGATCCAACCTCACCTGGCAAACTCTGAGCTACAAAATTTTCAAGAAACATGAAAACGGAGCATAAGAAACCAGACTCATCAAAATCTCTAGATTATTGGGGGCATAGATTGATCATGCTGGGATACAAACAAATTTAATAACGGAAATTACCTTGCTCTAAGAAGGATCTTAGCCCAGAAAAGCAAAAAAAAAAAAAAACAGAAAAATTATTCGGACATGGATCCTGAAAACGGAAGTAGAACCACGAATTAGACGGAACTGACAGCTCCACAAAAACCGGAAAAATCTACGATTAATAGAAACGCGAATTCTGCAAAAAAAAAAAAAAAAAAAAAAAAAAAAAAAAACCAAAAAAAAAAAAGCGNGCGAAGAACACGTGTGGAACCAGCAACAATAACAACAAAAACAAAACAAAAACCGAAAAACAAATGAAACCAAGGAACAGAACAGAGCATACCGGAGAAATTAAGACCGACCACGGAGGCTTCATAAAAGATTAATCAAAGAGAGGAATTAGGGTTTTGTTCTTCGCATCGATCCATGGTTATTGGTTAGAGAGAGAGAAGGAGATTACGGATATTCTCAAGTGGTGGTGGTACTTGAGACCGTGTCACTGTGTTAATTTTTTAAAAAAAAATTAGAACGGCATTACCGGGATTTTATTAATATTTTAATTGACTAGTGAACGGTTCTTTCTATTAAATATTAATTTAACCTTTTGTTTAATTCCTTGTTTTAGGAAGTTTTCCAGAGACATTACTGTAACCATCTATTGTGACGTGTGTTTTTATATTGTTTAGTAAAAAATAAATTAGTATTTTCTTATTGCTTATTTTTGGTCATTCTGTTAGTGGGGGTTATTAACTTTTTGAAGAGTTTGGAGATTATGGTTAACCTTTCCGAAGTGTTTAGTGTTTATGGTTGCAATTGGTGCGGGACGATTTGGCGTTTCTCTTTTAGAAAGTCAGTGGAAAATGGATCAATTTTTCAGTTAAATTATGGGAATTCGGCAAATACTTGAAGATATAGATGAAGTTTTCGTTGACTTGCCATTTTGAACCCGTCGTGCAGGGTTATGTGAAACGACATCGTTTTGGCTGGATTAAATAGGAGAAAAAATTGCTTCCCCGCAGTTCGAACTCGCGTACAAAAGGGTTCCTTGCCACTTTGACACAGAACACTTTCGTTTATATATGAAACTTATTTACCTATATACAATTTCCATACAACTTAAATAAATTCATCAAAACCAATTTCCTTTAACGCAAATAATAATTTAAATTCACTAATTAATCAATTTCATTTTCATATATACCAAATAAATTGAATAACTAAATCAATTTCATTTTCATATTAGCACAAAAATAGATTAATTAATTAGTTCATTAATTAAAGTAACAATTACAATTGAAATAGATAAATTAATTAATTCATTAATTAAATTAAAATTGAAATTGATTTTAATTGAAACTCGTTTCATTTAACTTAAATTTATAAATTAATTATTCAATATCAAATTCATTTAACCCAACTAATTAGATTCAATCAAACTAATTTTTGTGCTAATATGAAGATGAAATTGAAGTAGTTATTCAATTTATTTGAGTAAATGAAACTGAAATTGATTGATTAGTGAATTTAAATCATTATTTGGGTTAAATGAAATTTAATTTGATGAATTTATTTAAGTTGTATTGATATTGCATATAGGTGAATAAGTTTCAAATATAAACGAAAGTGTTCGTGTGTCAAAGTGGCAAGGAACCCTTTAAGTGTAGGGGAAGCGTTTTTTTCTCTATTTGGGAAGTTTGGTCAAATTTTCAAGAAAGCCAAAACGACTTCGTTTCACATAACCCTGTTAATGTTTTCCGTCCAAAATATTGACGGCGGGTTCAAAATGGCAAGTCAACGAAAACTTCATGTTTGATACGGTCATCTATACCTTCAAGTTTTTTTTGGGAAAGTTGGGGCTTTTTTTGGCCGAATTCCCGTTAAATTATGTTATCCCATTTGAACATTTTTCAGCATTCTTTTCTTTTCCAACATTACCACCAAATTATCAAATGAAGTTTTATTTAAAAAAAAAATTCAAAAATTCACTTAAAAACTTTTGCTTCCATGACATGTACTAGCGATATGTGCTTGTACCATATTTATATATTATCGTCTTGGTTTGGACCGATTTTCATACATATTGCATATTATTAATTAATAATAAAAAAATTGCTTCTCTAAAATGAGTGTAATGTAATGCCAGTAATGGTAGTTGTAAATCCACTGAGAACATGTACCGTCACATCTGAAATTGAATCATCTCTCTTACATTGTGCAAGAATTAATCAAGTATAACTAAAAAAAAAAAGAAACTTTTGCTCTATGGCACCAAAAGAATCAAACTATATTTCACCTCATCAAACATGACTCACATATGGAGAATTTTTTTTGTAGGAAGTAAGGAATCAAATAGATGTTAGATCGAGTATAGTTACAATTTCATCATTCAAAAACACCACTTATCGATCGATCTGATGCACCTTTGTCACAACTAGCAACATAGGAGAATATGAGGCTATGTGGTTTGGGTTAGAAACACTGATAAACTTGGGAGTCGCCCGAATTGTCATTCACATTGATTCCTAATTGATAGACAAACAATTGAAAAGCAAATTATTAAGCAACAAAAAAACAAAAAATGGACAAATACATGAAAGAAGCTTGTGTAAAATCATAGCATCTTTGGAATATTACGAGTTGATTAGCGTCCCCTGATGATAGGTGTAGTTTTAAAATAGATAAATCCGTACAAGTGCACAATATCACAAGTATTTTATAAAGGGTTATCGTATCTCTAGAGACTTAATGTTGCACAACAAATTCTCAAAACTAGATCATGATAAGTGAGTAAAAATATGATTAACGAAAATCATTTTAACTCATTCGCTCCAACTTTCCCCTCTATGGTCTACACAGCCTTTCAAATATAACATTTGATTCTAATTTTCATTGTCTTCTTATACTCAATGTTGGGGAAGTACATTTTCAATGGTTGCATTAGTTCAGTTTGCTCCTCCATATCATCTTCGGTATCCTATTATCCATGAAAATCATACCAAGTTTTACCTAGTGTTACTGTTACTATTTTAGTTTATCTACACATAAACAAAACAATTATACTAAGTTACACCAAATTGACCAAAGTTTCCATGAACCAACATTTGATCCTAAAGAGTACGAGTTATTTTGATTTTCATCTTCATTATCAACATTTCTTTTCATTTCCTATTATTCCATTACTTTACCATTTTCTCCTTTCCCTTCACTTTCTTTTTCTTCTCCTCCTATATCTTCTTTGTGGTCTTCATTATTAGCATTGTATTCTTTCTATTCTTCCTCTTATTCATTATCAACATTGTCTTCTTCCTTTATTTCTTCTTCTCATTCCTTTATTTCTTCTTCTCATATTGTTGGGTCTGGTGGAGGAGAATCGTTTTATTTATTTATTTCATCGGTTCTTCAATTCTCAACCTTCCTTCCGCGAGGCTTTCACGGTTTATATCAAAATATATCTGATTACCGTTTTACATATGAAAACAACATTTTTACAATCCCAATTTTTTTCTTCTTCTACTATCGTTGGGTATTCTGGTGGAGAAGGATCGTTCTTCTGCGATTTCTTTAGGTTCTTCGATTCCGACCATTCTTTCTATTCCTTGTGCGATTTATCATGGGTTTAAAACAAACTAGTTTCGATTGTTATTTTCAATCTCGTAACAAATCAAACTCCTCCTCATGAAAATAACAATTTCATAATACCTTATATTTGACTAGATTCTACGACCATCTCCATTAGAAATATTTTAGAGAGATTCTCATTAAATTTTAATAAAAATAAGGGTTTTCTGCCCAAAAAAAAACACACATTCAAGTGGTTTGTTTTTGTAAATTTACCCTCAAAATCTAAAAAATTCAATTAACCATCTATCTCTCAATTAATCAGTAATATAACCCTCAAATGTATATTTTAAAAAACAAAAATCATAGATTTGATATATAATTCTCAAAATCCCTTTTTTAAAAAAAAAAAAAATTGAAAATTGTAACCTTTAACACAAATCCCAAAACATATTTTTTGGTGAAACTATGAACATCTATAAATATTATAATCAACATTGCATATCTATATTTAAATAATTTATCTAAAATTTATAGTTTTGTGTTACATTAGGAGTCTCAATAAATAATATTTTTTATTCATATTTTTCCACCATATTTTTGTTTTTTTTAAACCCCATAAATCATAGTTTTAAGAGTTATTCATGATATTATTATTTTTTAAATAAATATATGCATGGCTAAGGGTTATATTGCGTGTTAAATGGGAGAGGAATGGTTAATTTGCATTATTTAAACTTTGAAGGTAAATTTGCAAAAAAGAAAAATCCATTTTGAGAATTTTCTCTGCATAAAACCAATAAAATAATTGATAAGATAATAAAGGTTGCAACAAAAATGAGCATATTCCTTATTCCACTAGATTCCTCTAAAAATTCACCATTTGGATTAAAATTATATTTCTCTGATTTTTGTTGGATCCCACAAAATAACTGATAAAAAAGCTTAGTTACGTCTGATTACTCTGGGTTTTGGTACTCTAAAAAACAGGAGAGAAAAATTCGGTGGAAAACAATCCAACTCCACTCATTGTATTTTCTCTAATTACGTTTCCATTTATTACTCTAACTCCAACCAATTGCACCCAAGGGTGCAAGGAGTTCTGAAATAGTTGACAAAAACTTCTCATATATATATATATATATATATATATACACTCTTGAATGGAGTTTTCAGCTTTTTCAGAACCCCTTTTTCCAACTAAAGATGCTGTAATCCCTCCTAGTTTCTCTAGTTGTATCTCTCGTCGATTTGGGTTGGAATATATTGTTGACAAAACTTAATGTTAGATATGATTCGTTATATTTATTATATGTAATGAATAAAATACTATATTCGTATACGTAAATTAGATTTTAAAATTTTATAACATACATTATTATGAAATATGCAATTAGATTTAAAGTTACAAGTCATAAATATTCAAAATATATTTACCATCATATCTTATACTTTATATATATATATATATATACATATATATATATATATATATATTTTGTCCACCATACATATAAATTATAAGAAAAACTCAAATCTGGTAATCCAGGATGGAGTATTATTGTTTACATAAGAGAATTCAGATCTTCGTTGTCACTCTGATCGTGTCAAACAGTCTGCTTGAGAATTTGATTCACACCGGATGAAAGACAGAAAAAGACATATATTAGTGAATTCAAAAGATATATAAATATTCAAAAGATATGTATTACTGAATTTATATGAAAATTTTAAATCCATGTAGAGATTTCCATATACATAATATATTTTGAAATGTTCTTATTGGTCTAATTAATTGATGTGACTCTTAATTTACTCTCCTTGTGACACATTTGATTTTTAGGCTCTTTGTGCGTCTCAATTTATACATAAATGATAAATTAGTAATTTTTTCACATTTACGGCAAACAACATAATCCGCTTCTCAAACAAAATCAAATGTAAAGTACGAACAAAAAGTACTGCTAGAAACATTTTCACATAATATGAAAATCCCGCACTTGGCGCAAATCAAAAGCGAGTTCATTACATATAAATAGGAATTTAGAAATATGAATTTTTTTCTCTTTTTGTACTAAGACATCATTTTGCCTTTGACTCCTAATCTTTATTTAGGATATAAATTTAGGGAAAAAAACTTAAATGACACACAATTATTACAAAAGTACTAGTTTGACACACCAATATTTGGAAGGGAAAAATCTTTAAAAATGGCCACTTTGCCCTGAGACCCTTTTGTTACGAAAATGGTAATTACAGGAAATGTCACTCTAATTTTCGCTGGAAAAATAAGAAATTTAGATATTTACGGATTTGCCACTCAGAAAGTCTGTCGTTCATTTGGTGACAGATATTTAAGTTTTTGACAGTTTTTTTTTTTTTTAGGTAAGTTAGTACTTTTTTTGAAAAAAATTTCGATTGTCTGACAGATTAAATTACTTATTCTGTCACACGTTGTGACAAAACTTTTTTAGAATAACAGTTTTTAAAAATTTTGTCGAAAAAATTCCGAGTGTCATAGACTTTTTCTAAAAATCTGTGGTATGAAGCCACAGACTTTTGTTTCAACGGCAGATTTTCTGCAAAGTGTTCAAAATTTTTGACAGATTTTATAATTTTCGGCAGAGTTTTTTTCTGACGTGGTGACAGTTTTTTTGTTTCGACCATCTCTTTGACGACAGACATTCAAAAAGTCTGCTTTGTAAAATAATTAATTTAAAATTACTAGAATGACACCCTACTGGTGACATATTTTTTTATAGTTGCAACAGGTTTTTTTTTTTTTACTATAAATTGCTTTGTTTGGTGACAACTATGACGACAGACTAAATTCGGACTAAAATGACACTTTCTTTGGTGATAGATTTTTTCTGACAGATTTCTTTTATGGATGACAGACTTTTGTACTGAAAACCATTATAGCCACTTGCTTTTTAGGAAATTATTCCAATTCCACTTTTCTAATTTTTTTCAATTTTACGTTAAATAATTCGAAATTAAAATCGTTATCCAATATTGGATTTTATTCTTAAGAACAAAATTATAGACATATTAATTTAAAATAATTTTCAAAATATAATGTGTAATTTAAAATTATCAATATGACGTTATTAGTAATATTATTTTTAAATTTTTCAGAAAATCATAGAAGTACTATTTTCTATAATTTCAAAAAATTTAGAATTTTTCAAAACTTAGTTTTTTTTTTTGTTGCTTTATTTTATAAAATAAAATTTTTCTTATTTTTTCAATATGATATTATTAGTAATATTATTTTAAAAAATTTAACAAAATCATAGAAGTACTACTTTCTATAATTTCAAAAAAATCAGAATTTTTCAAAAATAGATTTTTTCTTTGTTTTATTTTAGAAAATAAAATTTTTATTATTTTTTCATCAAATTACAGACATATTTCTTTAAAACAAATATTTATTATATGATGTGTAATTTTAAAACAAATATTTTTTTACTCTAGATGAATATCACAAAGACGAAGGGATAAATTTCTTGGCCCATATTGTTTGTTTTTGGCCCACCACATAAATCAATTTTGGTTGATGTTTTTTTTAAAACATGTAGATTAGTTTTGGTTTATGTTAGGGAAAAAAAACTGATTTTTAATTTCAAAAAACTTTTTTCATAAAAAAACCCTTTTTCACTTGCATAAATTTTAAAATTTTATTTTCAAATTTTTCTAAAAATTTCATAAAAAATGTTTGAAAAAATAATGCTCAAGAATAGATTTATTTTTGGAATTTTTTATTTTAAATTAGTCATATTATTTTAAAATAATTTTCAAAATACAATGTGTAATTTAAAATTTTCAATATGACATTGTAACTAAAATCAATTTTTTAATTTTTGCAAAATCATAGTAGTATTATTTTCTACAACTTTGAATAATTCTTTATCTTGGAAAATAAGATTATTAGTAGATTTTTCGTTTATTTATATAAAATAAAAATATTATTATTTTCTTAAATTTTATAAAATTCGAATTTTTATAAAATAAAAGTTTTAATATGAGGGATTAATTATTTTTTTGGGGTTCAATTAATAATTTTTTGGCTTATAATGTATTTGGGAATATAATTACCATAAAAATCAGCTAAATGGCACAAAAGAAAATAAAAAATTAAACTATGGGTATATGGTCATTTNTTGGGTTTATGGTCATTTTACCAAAAATGTTTGTCATTTGAGTCCATCTTATTTGGGTTGTGTCATTCTAGTATTTTTGGGATAATTGTGTGTCATTCTAGTCCTCATTCTAGTCCGTCTCTCATAAATTTATCAATTTTCTTTTTATAATTTTGTAAATATTGACACTTGTTACAATCTAAATTAACAAAGATACATTACAGAGTAAAAATTATAATTTTGTAACATATTGAATTCGCATTGAGCGGATTCAACTTTACATAATAAGATAGCAGAATAACTTAAATTGCATAGTTAACATAGTTTCCACAAAATATGATATATATATATATATATATATATATATATATATATATATATATATATAAACACAAATATTTTATAT
>OVAF01000928.1:0-28561 GCA_900406245.1 Odontarrhena argentea
TCGAGAAACTGGGAATCATAGTTTCAATAACAGAGATCTAGGGATAGAAACCTGATAATCCTTAAGTGGTTAGGACTAGATCTAGGTTTTCCTACAAAGACTGGCCTGCCTTAAAGCCTTTGGCCTTCCGCCTTTCTGCCCTCCTTCAACCCTTTTCTGCTTGGTCTTTTGAAGCTTCTAAAGATCTTACATCCAAAGGAGCTAATTCTATAGCCTCTAGTGTTACAAACGACTTCCGCCACCAATCCTATGTAGCATCAGGGCCACCTTCTTGGTTGGCTTCTCTCTTTGTATCAATTTCAGCCTCTTTCTGGCTTTGTTTCTCTCCTTCTCCCCTGTATTTCCTCTCTGTTTCTATATGTACTTCCCCTTTCACTTTAATTAAAATCAGTGTTAAAAAAAAAAAAAACTTAATTATTTCAAAATGGATGCAAACGTAGTAAAGCATTAGTTTATAATTGTAGTTCCAAACACAACATTCTACAAATAACTCATGTGCTGATAAAAAATGTATGGAACTCCAATCAATTTCTACGTTTACAGATTCTGATACGAAATTTAATGGGACAATGAGTTAGAATGTATAAAAAATGGGCTGGGTTAAAAATAACAAAATAGAGAGAGAAAAAAACCTAAGAAGCAAAGACAAAATAATAAATTGTTAGTGACGATTACGAAATAAACTATTAATGTTCGCACATAAGGCCTTAGGTCCATTAGTTTGTGTACGCATTTTATAAGATCTTTTTCAAGGTTCTAGTTGATAGGCTTCAACCTCTGATGCTAAGATTGATTGCCCATACTCAATTTGCAATTGTTGTAGACAGAATGATCACTGACAGTAATTTGGTGTCACATGAAGTTGTTCATGCTCTTCGAACTCATTATAGAATTGTTAAGGAACCTTTAGTGATCAAGACACATATGTCTAAAGCATATATTGTCCCCTATAAGCATATATTGACTTTTTAAAAATTGTGCTTGCTAGATATCATCTCCTTAAAGTCACAAACGACTAGCCCTAATTTTTCTCTCTCAAAGTCGCCGCCGCTCTTCAAATCTGTTTCAACCGGCGTCAGTGGCTCTCTTAGCACCGACATTGGTCTCCTCCGTTTTCTATTTTCCTTGTCTTTGTTAGTAGATCGTGTGTCTTTTGCTTCTCTTGGTTTGGGAAAGGTTCTTGAAGTTTTTGAGGTAGAAGCTTTAGATCTGAACGGTTGAGGTCGCTATAAGAGGAAGACGACGGACTGATGGTCGACTGTGCCTTAGCAAACTTTTTCCATTCTGAAGGTCGAGCTCATCTCCGCTTTCAGGTCTCTAGCTTCTCCGCCCATTGCCATTTCCTTTCCGGTTCCTGTATCAATCATTTGGATGGTTACTGTGTGGAGCTTTGGCGGTATCTGATGTAGCCTCTTTCTCCTAGTTCTCTCTCTTCGTGTTTCTCCTAGGATTGTGGTGTGTGAACCTTCAGTTCAACACTCAATTAAGTCTCCTCCCAAGGATGGTGTTGATAACATGTAAATATTGCATATTTTAGCATGTTTTTGTTAGCATTTAGAATATGATCCATTGCATTTATTATAGCTTTTTAGTATTTAGTCTTAGGTTTTGCACATTTTGCTCATTTAGGCACTTATTAGGATTGCATATTTGCATTTTGCATTGCATTTGCATGATTTTAGGTACCAAATAAGGAGAAAAATGTTAAAAGGTGCAAGGAGATCAAAAGAAGATGGCTAGAGAGGGCACATGAAGGTTTGGAGTCAAGACATAAAGATTTGAGGAGTTCAAGAAAGAATCAACCGGAGCAATCGAACCAAGGGGCCTAAAGATGCTGATATATGAAGGTCTTCCAAATGAAGTTTGGAGCTGAAATTTTGGAAAATGGTAGGGAATTGAAGCAGCTTTCCATGGGAGTTGGAATCATCTCAATCCGAGTTATGAAGAAGAATTAGTTACAAAGGAAACACTGAAGGAAGGTCAAACTGGCTCGAAGATGAAGAATGTGCAGGACAGTTTTACTGGGCTTTTAGCCCGGTATTTTCAAGGAGATGAAGATCACTTTTGGCCAGGGATTTTACCGAGGTGATTTACCGGCCAAGCACCCCGGTAAAATCACTTCCCTCAGATCAAAATCAGATCCGATTTACCTAAACTGAATAAAATTTCCGATTTTAATTGTTTTGGTTTGCTGAAAACCAAGGGTAACCCCCTCTCTACCCTATAAATACTAAAGACCTAGATGTGTTGTCACATCACCACCTACCACCTACCCGGCTACCACAAGATCTTTGTTAGATCCAAGAACTCATTTTTATTCTAGTTTGTATTTTTTGAGAAAGATTTGATCTTTAAGCATTTGTATGTTTGAGATTTGGTTTGTGATTTTGACATTCTTGTTTAAATCATCTTCTTAATCTGAATATTTCATTATGCTTAACCAAAACTCATTTGTTGTTGTCCAAAGCAACATGAGTGAGTAGATCCATTAGTTGGGTATTGGGCTTATTAGATTAGGGGAATTAGAATAGTAATTAGTAATGGGCTTAGGCTTAGACATGAGTCCATAAACTTATCTTGTTCTTAGTTCTAGACTTGGCTTAGCTACACAAGGATTGAAATCAAGGATTTCATGAGGCCCGAAAGGTGTTCGATGAAATGCTCGAACTAGATTTTGTTTGGTTTTTCTTCCCTAGCCATAAATATATGATGTTAGGGTGATTAGTGAGCTTAATTAACTTGATTTATGATTGCTTCTTAATTAGTTAGCTCACAACGCGAAAGATTAGTGAACTTAGCTAATTAAGATAGGGGATTGATTAATGCCACGACAGTGGATTATGACCAAATTAGTGTTTCATGTTTTAGGATAGTGTCTTGTTAGACTTAAATATCGTTGATTAGTGTTATGATTCCCCCAAATCAATTACTAGTGTCCAATACTCAATGCTTTCTTATATTATCGAACTCGTTTAATATTTTAGCTTGTTATTTGCATCTTGATTAAGGCTTAAATAGTAGTTTTATCATTAGATAAGTAGTTTTAAGGTTTCAAATCATCAAGATTAAGGTTAGTTTAGCTTAATTAAGGTCTTCTATAGCTTATTGCGTTAACACCTAGTCTCCGTGGATTGATACCCATACTACACAACAACAACTAGTGAGTTGTTAGTTGGCTAAGGTCTAATTAATTGATCTCGTAAAGCCAATTTACGACTACATCAGGTGTCTCTCCTGCTTTTATCCCTTTTCTGTTGGGTGTCAAGGGTCTTTTTGGTTCGATCTCATGTTGTTTCCTTTTGGTTTCGATGTGACATGATTAGGCTCGGTGCGCTCCTTGTCCCTATGATTCATATCGATCTAGATATGTTCCTTTTAATCAAATTTCTAGCTAGGCGTCTCTCTGTCATAGCTCGTTTAGCTATCCTGACATTGCTGTTTCCGGAAGAGGACTTAGAAAATAAATTTGGTCTATAGCTTTATCTGGCTGAATGAGAAATCGAACCTTGCTGTTTGTGAGGTAGTATTCAGTCACTATAGGAGGTTCCTTGGTTCTATTGGTGGTGCTCAAGATTAGGTTTTGAGTAAGGTGTGGTGCTGCTCTTGGTTGAGGCTTTTTGAGTTGCTCTCCTAGTCTCGTCTTTGTTCAGGCTCTCTTAGATTTATATATTGTGTAATTTTAAGTGTTCTCTTGTGTGTGCCCTTTTGGGTCTGGTTGTGTTATTGTGTGATTAGTTTACTGTTTTGTTTCATTAGATTGGTCTGAAGTTTAAGGTTTGTGTAACTCCTGCGTAACTCTCTGATTCCCTCTTTTGAGCTTCTGTATCACTCTAAAATTTTTAATAACAAATTTAGATAGAAAAAAATAAATATATTATCTCCTTAATTTTAAAAGACTTATCTTTGTATTTTGTTTTATATATATTAAAAATTAATCATACTTTTTTAAAAGAAATTGACCGTTTGATTTTGTAAGATTTGAAATTGAATTCAATAATTAAAACTAGAATTTATATTAGAAAACAGAAATAACAATTAAACTGAAAAGAAAAATAAAAGAAAGTAACAACTATTTAAAAAAAGAAAGGGGGTACATGTCTAATTTGATATGTATGCATATTGAAAATTCAATATAAGCTTAAAATATAAATTGTGAAATTGTAATTCGGTTATCAAAAAGGAAAAGCATAGCTCAATTATTGTTTACAAAATACTAATATCAAATTGCATGGGAAGTTTCTCGGGTCCACGTAAGCGAGTGAGAAAGGAATAATGACAAGTCTACAAACCTCGGTTTCTGCAAAAGAAACACCTCTCCCTATGAGAGAAGACTTTGACTTTTGTGTTTATAAAATGTACTACTATTCTATTTTATTTTCTTCAAATTGCCTAACAGTAAAAAAATCATCATTATCTAGTTATTTTGAGCTCGGGGTTATTATTGCGATTCGATTTAATTATTAATTAAAACGGTAAATCTTGTTTGTGGTCCATGTTTACACATTTTAGGAGAGACAGAACTTCTATGCATTGTCCAAAACAGATCGTATGAATTGTCTAATCATTGACATTTCAGCTTTTTTCTTTTCTTTCTTTTCTTCTAGTAACAATTATTCATCCTTTTCTTATCCTTTGATAATTATTAGTCACCATTTTCACTTAATATTGGTTCTAATTATGAAGTAATCATATTCCCTTTCAGTGCCTTCTACTAAGCTGTTTTATCCAAATAAATTTATGTTATCTATGAATTAGTCAATTTTACTGATAATCCTTATTCTAATATTTTTAGTATTTTATTCGTTTCAAAATAGTCATTATTCTAGATTTCATTTTTTCGGTTTAGTTGCTGTTTTTGTTTTTTAATGTAAATTTTGGTTTTACATACCGAATTTAATCTTAAATCTTACGATTACTACCAATAGTCAACTTATCCTTTTAAAGATATATAAAAAATTAATATGTTTTTTTAATATATGTAAAATAATATAGAATGACATCGGATATTGAATAATCTTATGTTAAAGAAAGTCTTATCTCTTCGGTTATATTCCTTCTAATTTTATTTATTTATTTTAGGGGTTGTATGTTTCATATTAGCTGATGTTTTCTTATTTCAATGCAAAATTAATTATAATTTTGTTGTTTGAAACTCTTTATATTCTTTATCTCTTTTTTCTATTGGTTATATTGTTTATAGATCAATAAAACATATTTTAATTTGAAAATAATAAAATTAAATTCTCTCTTATTCGTGTAAAAAGCTAAAAGAAAAATTATTTACAGAAAAAGGAAGTATTAGTTACCTTTTTTGTGATGTCCTTTTTAAAGATATCCTTTGGTGTTGTCAATTTTCTGTAATACATATTTTTATACATTTCAATAAGAACTCATATAATGATTCAAAATTTTAAACATTAATAAAAATAATTATGGCAGTAAATAAGTTTAAATTTTTTTGTAAGTTATGGTGTAACACGGACATAAATTATAAGCATTTACTCCATCTCATTCTGTTTATATAAAGCTTTAGGTTTCTTATACACATATTAAGAAATCATTTAGTTTTATATTTTCAAAATTAAAACATGTTTTTTATTCTCATTTGCAAAATAGTTCAACTAATAAAAAAAAAATCTGCAGAATTTTAAAAGCCAAAACAGTTTTTTAAAAAAGTACATAGAAAAATTGAAAACTTAACTTAACATAAAACTTAAAAAAAAAAAAATCTTAAAACATCATATAAAGTGAAACAGGAAAATTGAAACATATTTGATAAGGGATATCCAATGGGGATATCAAAAGAAGCCTTTTCCTAAATTTGTCAATAATTTATGTCCTAATTTTTATAATGTAAACTTATAGACTTGCTCTAGTTATGGTCTTTAGTTTTATTTCCTCAGTGATTCTTTTTATTTTATTTCTTTTGAACTTTTATGATCCAATTTTGATGACGGGATCCTACGCTTATAAATACATATATAGATGTAGCAGAAGTATATAATTTAAGCAATGTTGGTTGGTTGGTTGAACGACGTACTACTAACTTCATTAAATCTCTTCGTGGTCAACATAAAAAAAAAAGAGCAAGTACCTATATTGTTTTTGTTACTTGTTAGATAGACAAAACATCTATCTAACTCTCTCAAGAGTATTGCAGACAAATCCTCTTTACGCAATCCAAAGGCCAGAGCCTTTTTGTTAGTTTCTAGATTCCCACACTATGCACTGGGTGAAATTGGGAACATGCTTCAAACATGCCCAAATTTTTCAGCTGAATTATTCACCTTCTTTAATTTTTCAACTTGACACTTTATAATACATTCCCCGATTAACTATATGAATTACATACACAGACCATGTTCTTTTGGAAGTTCCCGCGACTACGACTGAATATTGTTATTTTGACAACGCAGAATTCTGCTATTGATGGCAACGATCCGTGACTTCAATTATGCCTCTGCTATTGATGACAACGATCCGCGACTTCAATTATGCGACTGCCAGAAAAACATAAATATTCAATTGCGGATCACAGCCGTGAGTCACAGCCGTAACGATGGTCATAAGAATAGAACTATACATGTATTTTTTCCTTAAACTAATAATCACTCATTCGATGTTTGATGATTATTTGATCTGTCGGAATAAAGATGTGCGAGTCCTTACCATTGAAACTTCATACTCTTTAAATGTTACAAGGATTCTTAGTGTTTGATCCCAATTCTGTACAATACTATCACTGATATATTAATTAGTGTTTTTTGATATTCTATTCAAGTGCCATTATACCTAATCAACTTTTTAAAATTATGTAGGAAATTTTATAATGTGCAATGACAAGTTAAGTCTATGATATGCTGATGATGCTCATTATGGCATTGAAAAAATGGCAGCACCACTTTATATAAGCTTTAAAACGGATTAAGTAGATAACACGTATCATACTTTTATATCAAGACAAAACACTTCGTCTTAACTCTCTATTAGTTTCTTAATCTGCAAATTGGAGAAGAGATGTTGCTTCATGGAACATGGTCGGTATCTAATAAAGCATATTTCTAACCTTATGGATAACGTTTTAATCTTTCTTTTTTGACATTCAAAAGACTTAAACAAAGAGCAAGTATGACTTGCTGTGTAACATTTGTCAAAAGAGAGGAATCTTCTTTTCTTATTTGATCCCCAATCGAACTCAAAAGTCTAGGCGTGACAAGTTATATTATAAAGTAAGTTGGATATTTTCCAATCTTTCATTTAATATCTTGTTACGGCGGTAAGAAAAATGTTGACCAAATGATTCATAGAATTCGAGATTAATAAAGTTTGTTATACCTTTCACACACCTAAGTCAGATCAACGAAAACTTTTAAGGACAGCTTCAAGGGAATATGTACAGCTATGGTCACCAAAACTATGGCACCGACCTAAACCGACTATAACACGTGGCTCTAATCTAGACCGTTCGTTCGTTATCAAAAGAAATCGAACGGCGCTGCTTTATTATTGCTTCTAGCACCAAACGTCGCCGATTTCATCGGTCTCCTAACGTCGGAGGGAATCTCCGGCGGCGTCAATGTACGTATGAGAGCAAAGTTCAGACCCTTGAAGAAGGGATGCACTTTAACCTCCGCCGCGCCTCGCCGTGACCCGAGTCGTTTAGTCGGATCTTTGTTGAGCAAACCCGAGATCAAACTCCGCGCGTGAAGCTCGAACATGGTCGCCGGAGAATCGGTGGGGAAAGTCAAGGGTCTCTTGACGATGTTACGGAGAATGACGTCATTACTCGGGGCGGCGAAGGGAGTCTTGCCGTAGATGATCTCGTAGAGGAAGACTCCAAAAGCCCACCAGTCAACGGCATTCCCATGGGACCCACCAGACGCGACTTCTGGTGCCACGTACTCATGCGTACCAACGAACGAACCGGACCGGGCGGTGACCGGTTCAGCAACAAAGAGCCGGTTCGGCTCCAGCGTCTGGACCTTTCTGGAGCGCAAGACACGGTGGAAGAGACGAGCGAGGCGAGCGAGTCGCCGCGGAGAGCGGGAGGAGGAGGACGTGTTGTTATTCTCCGGGGAGGATGAGGAGGATTCAACGGCGGCGATGGAGTCGGAACATAAGGAGAGGTCGAAGTCAGAGAGCATAATGTGACCGTCGGATCTAACAAGGATGTTTTCAGGCTTGAGATCTCTGTAGATAATACCAAGCATGTGTAGATACTCTAACGCCACTAGAACTTGGGCCGCATAGAATCTGTTATCAACAAAAAATTAATTAATTGATGGGTAGAAAAGGACTCTTGATAACAAATTCAAAGAACTGGAAAAGACCGACATGATAACAACAGGACAGTTCTTGCAGAACAAGATAACAAAAGATGTACAGAGTCAATGCATTATTATTATTATTATTATTATTATTATTATTATTATTAAAAAATAAAATAATAAAAATTAATATACCTGGCGGAGGAGAGGGAGAATCTCCGGTTAGGTTGTCTATGACGGAGAGAGTGTAAATCACCACCGGAGCAATACTCCATAACGATACAAGAGAAATGCGAAGCTTCAAACTCAGCGTAAAGAGTAGGCAAAAAAGGATGGTCAAGCATCTTCAAGATCTTCTTCTCCATCTCTGCTCTATGCATCTTCTTCTTCATAACCAGAGCCTCTTTATCAACCACCTTCATAGCGAAATACGAGCTCCGGCTCTCCGCTTCTTCACCGGCGAGACGGCAGAGGTACACTGTTCCGATGTCTCCGGCGCCGATTCGACGCATCAGACGGAAATCTCGGAACGTGAGGCCGTGTTTTCGCCGCCGTCGGATCTCTGAGTAAGCAAAATCGGAGGATCTGTGAGGTTTGAGAGAGAGGTAGCTGTCTTCCTCAGGGATTTTGGCTTCGAAAGATAAGCGACTGAAACTGCTGCAGCTCTCTGTTCCGCTGCTGATCGGTGAGTTCGCTGTCTCTAGACTCATCTCACCGTCTGATTCGCGTAACATGGTAGAGAAAACTAAGAGAAGAAGAGTAGTGAAGAAGAAGGTACAGAATGGAGCATTGAGTAAGTAAAGAAGAGGGTTTATGAAACAAAGTTTTAGAGAGAGAGAGTTTGGTAAGGGTGTATTTATGCGTGTTGTCAGCTTTACATAAATATTATAAG
Source organism: Odontarrhena argentea (assembly GCA_900406245.1). Lineage (NCBI taxonomy): Eukaryota > Viridiplantae > Streptophyta > Magnoliopsida > Brassicales > Brassicaceae > Odontarrhena > Odontarrhena argentea. The sequence continues at coordinate 9,160 of OVAF01000928.1, forward strand.
CCGTAACTGTAAATACTTTCTTTTCACTGTGGTTAAATATTGAACACGGGTTTTACTTTCTTTTCCTATTTTCAACGAGTGTGAGAAAGGTAATAAAAACACTTTTATGACGTAAGCGATTATGACACGTGTGGGACGTTGTCACGTGCCTCCATGGAACCTACTGTTTATCTTCCCTCTATGCTTCCAAACAAATTTTAGTTTTTTTTTTCTCAAATTTCAAAATTTTATTCATACCACATGTCAGATATAAGTAAATTAGAATTGGTGATTTTGAATATAATTTCAAATAATTTTGCTATCATGATTCTTTTAACAAATCTTATGGATTTATTAGTTAATCTTGTCTTACCCAAAGAAGGCATCAAACACCCTTGAATTATTAATAAGATAAGATGATTGTCCCTAACCCTACTGAGAATGCACATTCAGATTAGTTAGTCATTAGATTCTGCATCACATCATAAAGCTTTTGTGATGAAAAAAAAGTTACATGTATCGACATCTTAGTATACGATTACTTATTATTTCAAGAGCTAAGCTTTTCAAGTTGATATCTTTTTTACGAACAAAAAGTTCAGATAAACTAAGAACAATAATGGTCCAAGGCGTTATGGTCAAGTGGTAAAAAGCATGGATAGAGACGCAAATGCACTTATGAGAAATTAAAACACATTACTTTAGACACGAGAGATAGGTATTTGTTTTTAGTCCATTTGCACATCCCAATATGGGTCTATCCATGGGTTACACATTTCCAAGGATTAGTTTGGGTCCATCCAAGACCATGAGATTTATCATGAGTTATCACAAGATAAAAAACATAGCAATAGTGTTATTTCTCATCAGAAAATAACAATATTATTTTGTTAGAAGAGATGTTTAATTATAGTCTTATTTGAATTGTGGACCGGTAAATCGAGATGTGTTCCCGAGACTTTTCATCAGGTACTAATGGAGTAGCCTTATTATATATGATTAAAGCCGGTTTTAGTTTTTATTTAGTTTGCCAACAAAATATATATCATGCTCATGTGTTATGTGTGTAAATTAGGATGATGAAGCTGCAAGAAAAGTACTACTATACTAACAACAAACTAATAAAATTATATGGCATGGTCAGCTTGTCGTTTTAATGATTCAATATGATTATATACTATACTTACTTACTTTTTTTTTTTTTTTTTTGGTCAAAAATACTATACTTACTTTCATTAAAGACGATACCAACACTACTCCAAAGGACCCGACCGATGATGTACTACGATATTCTTGCCTTTGTGTGGCTTCATCTTACGTTACGTTCCAAGTTTTGGATTTCTTTTTCATGTTAGGTTCGAAGCTGATTAATTTAATTTAAGGTAGATCTTAATATGAGATTTCATCTCGCTATTTTTTGCTTGATTAGTTCCACCTCCTATATAGTACTGTGTGCTATTATAGCATTTTGTATCATTAATTTTCTATATATTATCTCAACCTTCTATTCTATGATATATGGAGATGCAAAAGGGTACAACTTGTGGAATTTTCATCAGTTTGCATAAATCGTATATGCTATAGAAAAATCACAGCAGTTACAATAAGTGTGGATAACGCTAGCTAGAACGTGTTGAATGTAAACGAATGGGGAATAGAAGGTAAACGTAGCTTAATTTTCATGCACAATATTTATTTTTGTTTGTTTGTTCTTCAAGCCTTAAAAAATGGACAGACATAAATATTCACAACGCCCTCCTTAACTACCCTGATAACATTTTACAAGAAAAATATACTACAATAATTCATTCTTGGTTTTAAAGTTGGTGACAAAAAAAAAAAAAAAAAACTCTTGTTTTTGATAAACTAAGAATTTTAGCTCTTTATTGACCAAAATTTTGGGGTATTTTCAAAAATATCACTTTGATCATAGACATTTTTAAATATATCATTCCTCTTCATTTTTATTTTTTTTAAAACCCTAAAACCAACATCCTAAACCATAAAAATATGTTCCACTCTCACATATACTAACCCCTAAAATGTAAACCATAGTTATTATATACAATACCCTAATTTTATAAGATTTTAACATAAAACCTAAATCCTAGAAACCGTAAGTCAATTTTAAACCCTTTAATTTTTCTAAACCCTAAAAGCCCTAAAGACCTAAACCCCTAACAAATGAGTCAATTGTAAGGATTTTTGCAATATGGAAAGTGATAGTTTTGAAAATACTTTTGAAATGTGATAGATTTAAAAAGTGGTATGTGAGAAGTGGTATTTCCCACAGTTTTTTAATTTTTTTTTGTTTGTTTAGCCCTTTATGATTTGAAACTTTTATTGTTGATTCTTAACCCAATTTATAATAAATGTATTGATTCATATATGTTATGTAATGTTTTATTTTCTTACAAATTATATTACTTTAGTTCATATGCGGACTTTTTGCTAGCATGTTCTCGATCAAAATGGTGTTTTTTTGGATCTATTCCAAATAGAGTTCATCTTTACTAGTAACCAACTTTAACTAGATCATAATTATATCTTGTGAACCATCTCTTGACCATCTAAGTGTAGTTACGACGTGAAGTTTTTGAAGACGAAAAGAAAAATATTCTAGATCCTGTTATATTCTTATAATTTTTATTTAAGTTCTTAGGAAAATTTATGTTAATCCGGTGTTAATGTTAGGTCTATAAATATATATGTATGCTTGCATTTTATAACAGAAATCAATAGTATGTTTTATTCTATAATATTTATCATACCCTAAAACATTTTTCTCTGTTCAAATGTTTTCTTTTCTACTACTAAATAAGTACTAACAAATTGGGAGAAAATATTGGATGTTTGGTGGAAGAGGGACAAAGTCGTAATTGAGTGAGTGGAGAGGCAAGAGACAAAATATAACTGCTTCTGAGTTCTGGTTTAATGAAGCCACAGAAATATTCCCTTCCTCGTTGGTTCCTAAAGACATCAACTCTTTCGTTACAATCTTCTCAAACTCAAAGCCGAGTGTTTGGTTTCAAGTTTAACCATATACTAACCTTGTACTAAGTAAAACTACATTGGAATGACTTCTGTCTTGTACTCTATACTGTCAGGGGTCCATGTCTTGTACGGATCCGGTCCCTCCACTTTTCAATTACTATATCTCTCTTTCGAGTTTTTTTTATTCGCCTAACATGTAATTTAAACCATTTGGTTTTGTTCTACAGAAATTTATTCATATACAAATGGATGATGTATAGTATTGTTTATGAAAGCCTTAACTTGTAATTAAAAAATTAAGGTCCATTAATTGCGAATATTTAAGACAGGATCATCCAAGAGATTAATTAACTGATTAACTAAAACAGTGTAACTAATAAAAGCATAGGATGTGAGGAAGACAGGCGGCAACATTTAGGAAATGTGGGCCCTCCATCTGACGCAACATCTTTTAGGTCCAAACATGAATTGCAAATATACAATTCATTTGTTTGGAGATGGCAAAGGAAAATTAATTTGTTTGGTTTATAGTTAAACAACAATTTTGCACCATTAATCAAAACAGTTGTCTTTAAACATATTTTTTAGTAAAAATTGTGATTAATAGTAAATATTAAAATGAAATACTTTATGTTTATATTAATATCTTTTTTATTTTTTACGAATACTATATCTTAAGAAGAAAAGATAAATTATACATTATTTGAATGTCCACCAATCTTCTCTATATGAGTTTTATCTGATATCTCATTTTCTTCAGGGTTTTTTCTCTAGTCATTCTTTGTATTACAATTTTGTTTTTTTGTTTTGGAGGGTGAAAGATGTGATGGTGGATTCTAAAGCGTTGTATGGAAAACCTTGGATCTTATTGTATATCTAAAAAGCAAGAAACGATATAGTCTTTAACAATAAAGATAGATTTTCTAGTGGCACACTATAAACAACTCTGTATAAGGCGAAAACATGGCATATTACACAAGAAATTGATGCTCATGCTGAAGAAGACAAACTACCGGCCCATTTGGAGCCATCTAGGCTCTTGATTGACGGATTAGTATACTTCTAAGTGGATAGATCATGGCAGGAAATAGAATCGGTGAACGGTCGTGAATAGGTGTTATTTGACTCAAATGAGATTCAATGTATGTAGTTAAGAGGTTCAAATCGTAGTTTTCATCCTCTCCATTCCGAACTTGAAGCGCTTATTTGGTTTGTATGAAGTGTTTGGTGGATAAAGGGTTTTGGTCTGTCTCTTAGAAACATATTGTTCACATTGCAAGAGAATGTTAGACAATCAAGAGGAACGACCTGCATTTATATCTTTGTTAGTCGTATTAGGAATTTGTTTATCTCTTATTCGATTTTTTTGATACCACATCGTAATAATGTTCGTGCTAATTATTTTGCAAAACGCTCTAGAACAAGAGGTCTGCCTTTCTCTCAAATTTGGAACTCGGTTCCGAATATTGGCTCCCGTTAGATTCAAATTAATTTTCACTTGAGTTTGGTGGTAAGAAAAAATAAACAATATATCTATTACTTCTTAAAATAATTTGAAAATTTTGACCACTCACTCTTGTCCTTAAAATACTCCAACAATTTTGAGTTACTAATCATAGTCATTCATTGGAAAGATACATCAATTACAAAACCTCTATGAATAAAAATAAAAAACTATTAACTTGCATATTTAGACTGATGAAATTTCTAATGTTTATTTTCATCCACCTTGATATTAATGATTCTATTTTTTATTTTATCTAAGAGTATGTAACTCAAAGCTTTATATACAAATAAGTTTTTGGTGGGAGATCTAAGTATAAAATGAAGGGAGAAATAACCTAACTAGTAAAACATTGGTATTTTGATGGGAAGAACCAGTAGAAGAGCAATCTAATCTCCATTCAAGAGTTGATGACCATTAATGGTATTATAAAATATGTCCACCATTCATACTAACGGAAATACATTTCTTTGGATTCATGCAACGCGAAAAATTACTCCAAAAAATATAAATGATAAAAATTTGTAGACAATCAATCAAAAATTCTTAGCAAAAAGAGAAAGAAAGAAAAGAATCATTTAAAATTGGTATACACAAGAAGCAAGGACCCACGCATTAGTCAAGAAAGTTGGGTGCCATGAAAAAAGTGTAACAAATAGTGATATTTCTATACAATGATTAAAAAAACTGCTCCATATATATGGCTAGATGTTATTAATAATTACATACGTTTTCTCATGAATATGCCTAAAATAAATACATCATGTACATGGATGGAATGACTCATATATATATATATATATATATATATATATATATATAGATACTTGATTAGATATGTCATATACATCCTTACACTGTTACACAAATAGATACTTGATTAGAGATATGCATGTTACATATACAAAGTTCAGTGTCATATCTTATACACATAGAAACAAAAATAAATAAATAAAAGACATGGCAAGTGAGATTGCTTGTGGGCATGTCAAATCTTTGAGAATGATTAACAGAATAATAGATGCATATATCAATACAAACTCTAGAGTCTAAATATTGCATATTAGTATGTATATGAAAATAGCTAGACTTTTCTTTATGAAAGTGGCCCATATCATGAAACTTTGTTTCATATCAATAGGGGAACTCGCCAAATAATTTGTTAATCAGTATTTAAGGTCCACATCATCGGCTTAAAAATGGTCACATGGCATGTGTGAGATTGTTATATACCTGGACTCTCTGGCAAGAGTTAGACAAGTAGGGTTTCAAATACCATGATAATAATGATTTAATAATTAATTCGCTATCCCCTAAAATTAAATTCATTTAACGGTGACTCCCTTAATTTACTATTTATTTTGCTTCCAAATACTGTAAGTACTTTGTTAAGCAATATCCGGATATCATTTTTTCTCTTTTTTTCTTTTGAAATACTAAGAGGGTCTGCACGACCTCTAAAATTAGATTTTTACCAGTTGAGCTAGAAACTTCTTGATCATTTTACTAGACCGTACGTCATTTATAACTTCTTTACAGTTAAAAAAGTATTTAGAGAAGATGCATGGAATATGGATTTGATTGGAAATCCGAAACTTGAAAAACCTTAGTACAGAAAAATCTAAAATCCAAAAGAACTGAATCGAATAGACCCGATATATCGAATGTCCAAGATTAGGTGAAACAAGCGTATTTGTTTGTATTCTGCATTCCAAATTAGTGTATTTGTAAATGTTAAGACGTGATTATTGTAAATGTCCCTATCCCATTTCTTGCCTAAATGAGATCTCTTAAAGATATGGTTTAGATATTATGTTGAAAACGAGAATTATAAAAGTCACTTGCAAGAGATTAGTAAAGTTAAAAGTGAAGGTAAATCCCAAAATGTGAGATCGTGTGTGGACCACATTCCATATAATAATACTAATTTGAAGCACCCTGGATTTGGTCTACACTAAATCCAGACCAAATACTGTTGGCATCTACTTCAAAAAACTCAAAACTATCTTCTTAGATATAAGAAAAAACAACCACCCTATATAATTTGGCATCTCATATCTTTTAACCATGCTGGAAAACATAGTTTTTTAATATTCTGACTCCTAATCAAGTGATCTTTCAAGATTCATGCAAGTGTTATAAAGTAAGCATCTTCCACAAATTATGTGATGTGTTTTCTCATTGAATATCTAGGGATTCTGTAGTTTTGACATTTCTTTTTTTTCTATTCAAATAAAGTTTTAATGATTAAGATTGAATAACTCTGTTGATAAATTATTATGCTAACTTTTCTCCTTTCATATAAAAACTCTATTATTTTAATATGAGAATTTCAAAATTTGTCATACAATAAATCGTATATTTGATATTTTTAATTAAAGGTCTTCAGAAACTTTGTTTTTCTTAGTTGACAAAAAAAAAAAAAAAAAAAACCTTTGTTTTTTTTTTGTATCATATTAGTTTTAGTGGTTATGTTAAGTTGGGAATTTGTAACATTTAGGTTTTCACACTTAGTTTGTCTGTTTGTGTCTTTGTTTCAATTTTTTGTTTTCTTTTTGTAAAGGGGTTTCATTTTCAGAGGATTTAACATTTTGTCGGTTTAAGATTTCAGGGTTCAAATTCCACCTATTAATGTACTCCATCATTGGTTCTTTAGTAAATTTAGATGACAAAAGAGAAATTTGCATTTGGCCTTTTTTAGTTGTGTTCAAATGCGTTTAATATTTTTATATACATATCTAGACTTTAGATTTTTTGTAATGCAGAAGATAGGGAAACTTTAAACTAACTATATATGTTATGCACTTTCCTTATCGTTTCATGAGTCAAAAAATTAGGACGGAATTATTGCATAAAAAGTGGATAGATAGGGTTAGAGTTAGGCTACTTTTCCACATGAATCGTCGAGCTAATCACGTTCTAATAATTCGCAAAAGTATTAGATAAAAATAATTAATCAAGACCACTTTCCTAGAAGATCATATATACATAGATATGTACCGTAGGGAAGTTACGCAAATGCTCGGAAGTTATTACTTCTGCTGTTGTCTGTATTCTCAGATAAGTAGTAGTAAACTACAACATAATTAATTAGTTAATTAATTGGTACTATATTACAATTTATAATAATCAATTGTTTAAAAACTAATCAAGAGGGCAAACCAAACCAGCCGCCAATATTCCCGCTGCCCTGGTAAGCCGACAAACGGACAAACTGTGTTTAGCAAACAGATGGAATTAATTAAATATGTTTTAGATCTAATATTATTTTGCAAAAATTATGCCATCAGCTTAATCACCAAACCAACATAGGTTACGTTACATATATTTAAATATTTCATATTCAACACGTAAACATATCAATATTCAACACGTAAACATATCAATAACTAACGCAAATGATAGATAGCACTAATTACACGTCACTACGTAGTAGAATACATTATTTACATTATTTCTTTTTAGTGAATTTAAAATTTAAACAAACTCGTTTTTTAGTGAATAGTGAATACATTAGAGCTTGTGTAGCCGTTGTAGACTTGTAGCCAAACTTGGATAATCCTAGAGAATCCAACTTTTCCCCCCTTGAAATTCTACAATATGCTTGTGATTTAAGAAAAAAATATATTTAAGCAGATTAATTGTGAATTTTAATATGTTATTAGTTCCCATAACTGTTGACATTGTTCCCATGTCTCCTCAGATAATTTAATCTCTCTTATTAACATTACAAATTGTTTTTTTTTTTTTGAAAAGCTACAAATTGTTTTCACATCATCAAACCAATAAGATTCTGCCGGGCCTTTTTTTGCTATGTTTATACTGTGAACAGTATACTAAGCAGAGTCTTTGAAATGATGTAAATCATATTGAAGAACCACATTTGTATAATCTATAATCTGAACGAGATTTGATTCTGGAGACAAGAGTTTGCATCTTCATGTAAGCCATTAAATATGAAATCTTTTGTTGACAAAATACGGAAACTGCCTATTTCCTCACGTCAACTTTCATATATGCCTATATACACACGAACTTTTGACCTCCTTCCAATTGTACATAATCGAAACTTAACCTCTTATTTCCCCATAAACACAAACTTAAAAGCCCATTTCTCCAAATCGATTTAATTTCTGGTTTACCTTGTACGAAATCGTTGTGAACCGAAACTAAACCGTATTATGACCAAATTAAACTGGAAATCCCCACATAAACTTTCATATCTGCCTCTATACACACGAACTTTGAACCTCCTCCCAATTGCACATATTCGAAACTTAACCTCCTATTTCCCCATAAACACAAACTTAAAAGCCCATTTCCCCATTCTCGAACTCATTTCTCTCCACCGGATCGTCGTCGTCGCTTGAACCTCCACGCATCTCTTCGTCTTCATCGATAGTGGGTCCTCCTCTCATTTTCACAAAATCCTCCATTCTCAAATCGCAAAATCCCCAATTCTCAAATCGCAAAATTTCCAATCCCCAATTTGCAAGGGATTGAAAATTTTGCGATTTGTGAATTGAGGATTTGAGAATTATAAATAGGAAATGTTAGATTATAATTATCTCGGACATTGTTGCGGCGAGAGGAATCGCAAAATTTCCAACCCCCAATTTGTAAGGGATTAGAAATTTTTGCGATTTGCGAATTGAGGATTTTGAGAATTATAAATAGGAAATGTTAGATTATAATTATCTCGGACATTGTTGCGACGAAAGGAATCACAAAATTTCCAACCCCCAATTTGCAAGGGATTAGAAATTTTTGTGATTTGAGAATTGAGGATTTTGCGAATTATAAAAAAGAAAGGTTAGATTATAATTAATTTTGCGATCCGGTGGAGAAGAATGAGTTCGAGAATGGGAAATTTGCTTTTAACTTTTTGTTTATGAGGAAATAGGAGGTTAAGTTTCGAATATGTGCAATTGGGAGGAGGTTCAAAGTTCATGTGTATAGAGGCAAATATGAAAGTTTATGTGGGGAAATAGGCCGTGTTTCCGGTTTAATTTGGTCATAATACGGTTTAATTTCGGTTCACAACGATTTCGTACAAGGTAAACCAGAAATTAAATCGATTTGGGGAAATAGACTTTTAAGTTTGTGTTTATGGGGAAAAAGGAAGTTAAGTTTCGATTATGTGCAGTTGGGAGGAGGTTCAAAGTTCGTGTGTATATAGACAGATATAAAAGTTTTTTTTTTTTTTTTTTTCAACCATAAGATTATATTAATAACATCAGAGTACATCATGCCATTTGATTACATAAGGGAGTGAGAACAAGCGAGCTGTTTTAGCTAGCTGATCAGCATACTGATTTTGTTCCCTGGGAATATTTACAAACAAAAAAGAGTTTGAAGTAGAAGATAAAGACATGATGTCATTCATAGTAGTGGCGATATCTGGATGATGAGAAAGGTCAGGGAAACTGGGGGCTTTCTGGTTCTGGAGAAAGGAATAAATCTGAGAGGAATCTCCACAGAAAGTGACTTGGCGATATCCTAATCTCCTGACCTGTAAGATAGCCTGCAAGAGAGCTTCAGCTTCAGCTTTTAAAGGAGAATTCACTGGGTCAATAGATGATTGACCTTGTACACAATAGTTCCCTAAAGAGTCACATAAAATCCAACCAATACCAGTTCTAGACTGGCAAGAGAACCAAGAACCATCCACATAACAACAGTAATTATTCCCAGTAGGATGATGATGTACCCCCACCCGTCTACTATCTTGATCTATGGATTGATCATTTTGCTCAGTTGTAGAGGGAAGTGTAGGGGACAGAGTAACATCCATAGCAATGCTCTCCTTCCAGGAATTATATAAAGCTAATGCTCTAGTGATAGTTACTGGAATTGCGTTTATTTTGAAATATAAATTCATTTCTATCAAATATACCAGCCTAGAACAAGAGCAAATTCCTTTTTTGCTAGTTCAGGTTCCTGGAACAGGGAATGAATTGACTGATGTAATGTAGAGCAAACAGGATGTTTACCTGTAAGCCCTGAAGATTCTGCTAGGTCCCATACTTCTTTGGCTACTGAGCATTGAAACAACAAATGTTGGAGAGTTTCTTGCTGGTCACCACACAGATGACAAGTAGGGTCTACCCTCATCTTCCTCTTGATCAGATTATCTGCAACAGGTAAAGCATTATGAAAACATTTCCACCAAAAGTGTTTGATTTTAGGAGGCAGATTCTGGGACCAGAGTTGGTTATAGGGACATGGAAGGGGTAAGGAAATATCAGTGGAATTGCTTAATACCCTATACCCTGATTTAACTGAGTAATGACCAGAGGAAGTAAATATCCAGGTTGGAACATCAGGGGAGTTGTTAATGGAAGGGCTAATTTGTTGAATGATGGGAATATCCTCCTGATTAACCAAATATATAAGATCATTCAAGCTCCAGGTGGTAGATTGGGGAAGCAAAAGATCCTTGACCAGAAGATTTGGCACTATAGCACTACCACAACCCAAGGCTGGTCTAGGAGGATCTAGTGGTAACCAATTATCTTTCCAAACTCTAATTTGGTTCCCATTACCAACCTTCCATCTTATGCCCTTAGAGAGAAGAGAATTACCTTGTAATATACTCTTCCAAGCATAACTTGCATTACGCTTTCTAGCAGCATCGAGAAGTGAAGTATGAGGGTAGTATTTTGCTTTGTACACTTGAGCTAACAGAGAAGTAGGATTTGTCAACAGTCTCCAGCTCTGTTTTGCTACCAAAGCAATATTAAAGGCCTCTAAGTCTTTGAAATTTAGACCACCTCTTGCTTTTGATAAGTTGATTTGCTTCCACGACACCCAGGGGATAAAGCCACGATCCCTATGAGTTGACCACCAAAATCTCCGCATAACACTGGTCATCTGGTGAATGATCTTCTTGGGGAGAAGAAAGCAACTCATTGTATATGTGGGAATGGCCGTAGCAACTGCTTTCAAGAGAATCTCCTTTCCTGCAGGTGAAAGAAGTTTAGAATACCAGTTTTCAGTTTTAGCAGCAACTCTGTGAGTAAGGAAACTGAAAGCATCTGATTTATTCCTTCCAATGAATTCAGGAAGTCCCAAATATCTACCAAAACCCCCTTGTTTCTGAATACCCATTATATTTAGCAACAAATATCTATCAATAGCAGATAGTTTCTGACCAAAAGAGATGGCAGATTTATGGTAATTAACAACTTGACCAGAAACTGATGCATAAGTATCAAGAAAATAGACATATATAAAAGTTTACGTGGGGAAATAGGCGGTCTTCCCGACGAAATACTATTAAACCTTCAAATATTTTGTTAACTTATAATATCATAATTAGCATCCGGTCGTATATGAGATGACAATGTTGTTCGTCAATGATTTTAGACTAATCTTAAAATAATATATATTGTTTATAATTAAGAAACTGTCTAAAAAATCATGGATCAAACTATATAAAAAACACAAAGATATGAAATCATTCCAAATGTAAATATGAAATTGATTAAAGTACGTAGTAATGTGTTTGTAAACACAGACAGTAATGTGTTAGTAAACACAGACTATTTACACCAACCATTACATAGACCTATTTATCTTTATTAAAATTCGAAAATATAATTAAAAAGGTATAAAACAAAGTTCTAGAAAATACAGTCGATAAAGAAAGGAGAATATTGATTTTTATTTATTCTTTATAAAAATGTGAATATATATACATACATATATATATATGTTTAAAAATAATTAACATGTCATTAATGCAACCCATAAGTTATTGACATGTCATTAAAAAAATTAGGGTATCACTAAAAATATATAAAACAATTTTTTGAAAATATGGCCGACACAAAAGGAAAATCTCAGTTTTTATTATAAAATTCCAAAACATAATTAAAAATAAAAATAATTGATACATCATCAAATAACTTAATCAATCAAACTTCACCACGTCGTAAAAATTTGGCGTCATCAACGATATCAACATTACAATCATATTACTCAACAAAACTGATTTCTTATCAAATATACAGGATTTTAATTAGTTTATAATTATTTTAAAACATATAAATTTTATGGAAAGTTGAATTATAAACCTTGGCTAATGATAAAATTAAATATTTGATCGATAACTAGCTATCTGCATTTTGTGTTCAAAACTAGGGAAATAAGCTAAAAGGGTCTAGTTTTTTCCTCTTTTTGCAATAGGTTTTTTGGTAGTTAGGCGTAGTTAAAGATTAAATAAATATTTATTAATTTATTTTAGTTTAAATATTTTAAATATATCTTAATTGGACTACAAAAATACATTAATCACGCTCTAAATTCTCTAACGTTTTTTTCTTCATCTTGTTGAATTCATGTCACTTTCTTCTGTTCTTCTAAATCTTCTTAAACATCTTCTTCACTACTAGTTTTCTCTTCTCTTCACCGAATGCAATTGTTATGTTTACATTTTACTGTTTGCTTAAATAAAATTTTACTCTTCTCATCTCAAACCTTTTCAATTTCTTTGAGTTTTGAGGTTTATGATTTGGAAAACATGTACTGGGAAATAAGGGAAAATCGGTTTTATCTTGTTTAGAACTCGTATTTTATCTAAAGAAGTTTTAAGTTTGTATGGAATTCGACTTCCAACATATCCTCGAATAGAACTTGTGTTTTGTGTCTTACCTTGATATTCTACTTGTTTTAAATTTGTATTCAATCCTACCTTGTCGTTCTACCAAGTCCAGAATTCATATTCTATCTTACCTTCTCGTTTTACTCAATCCATAATTCAAGTTTTATCTCACCTTCTCGTTTTACCCAATTCATAATCGTATTCTATCTTACCATGTTCAAAAATAGTTTTCTATCTTAGTTAGAATTCATCTTTAAATTCTCCAAAAAAAATTGAATGTCACATATGCATATGATGTAGATCTATGTGGTTTTTGGTGTATGGAGATCGTCTCAAACCATATTAGGGAAGAGTACAAACCTACTGTAGAGTTTTGTAGAATCGATTTCGTAGACAATATGGAGAAGAGAAGGGAAAGAGAAGAAGAAGAATGAAAGAACCAAAGAAATGAACACAAACAACATTGGAATTAAGTTTTGATAATTGGGGATATTTTTTTTGTTACAAAGATCATGCTATATTTTCTTTTTCTTTTTAATCATAAAACATCATGTTGTTTAAAAAAAAAAAAAACTATCATAAAATACCATGTTGTTTTTTGCACCCAACATAAACCTTTTGATTGTATTTACCCATAAAATATAATTAAGGGTAAAACTGGATAACCATAAAATAAAAATCTAGTTACACAAACTGATTATATAAAAAAAAAACTAGTTGTAAAAGGAGAGAAAAAACTTAACCATTTGTTCTAACTTTCCCTTAAAAATATCTCAAAATTACTAGGAATAATTAGGTAAACGGGCCATTTCTTTTTCATTCTGTTTGCAACTATTTATACTTATTTGTAGTTAGGCATAGAAAATGACTAAATTAACCTTTTAAAAAATATCTTAAATATCTTAATTTATTTTTTTAAAATATATCTTAATTTTAACTAAAAAACATAAATTACTTTCTTCTTCTTCCTTGTTTGCTTAAATCGATTTGTACTTTTTCATTTCAAGCGTTTTCATATGGATACATCAGAAAAAGTTAAAAAATCGAATCTCTTTGATTTTAAGAATTATGATTTGGAAAACATTATGATGAATCAAGGGAAAATCAAATTTTACCTAGTTTATATCTTGTATTCTATTTGAAGAAGGTTTGATTTTGTATAAAATTCGTCTTCTAACTTATCGTCGAATAGCACTTGTGTTCTATCTTACCTTGATATTATATCTGTTTTAGAATTCATTTTCAATCTTACCTTGTCGTTTTTTCAAGTTAAGAATTTGTAATTTTTCTTATCTTGTCGTTCCACTGGGTTCAAAATTCGTTTTCTACCTCAAATTTTTAACTTACGTTTTGAGAGACCAAACGAGGGAGATGAAGAAAGAAGTGAATCAAGAGAGAATAAGAAGAATGAAAGAAGAATATTAGGAAGAACGCAGACCTTCAGTGGAATTTTGCAGAAGTGATTATGTAGACAATATGCATAAGAGAAAGGAAAGAGAAGAAGAAGAATGAAAATAAACAAATTAAGGATGAGATCCAAGCTAAGTAGGCTTTGATGGTGAAACGAAGGTTTAATAACTAAGATAAGGGATTTACTTGGGTTTACAAACATCATGCTGGCTTTTTTCTATAAAGATCAAAAAAAAATTTGAGTGAGTTGTTTTTTTTTTTTAATAGATAATTTGAGTTTGAGTTATGAATTTTGAATTTTATCTCACGTTCTCGTTTTTCCAATTCATAATCGTATTCTATCTCAATGTGTTTGGTTCGCTGATGTTTAATTGGATTTTGAGCTAAGTAGAGTGCACTGATGTTATCACAATTAACCAAAGAGCTTTTGAAAACATGACATCCGAGCTCCAACAACAAATTACAAATCCAACATAGCTCAGAGACAGCATTAGCTACACCATTGTATTCACCCTCAACACTAGATCTTGACACCGACTATTGTCTTTTTGAAGACCATGAAATGAGACTGTTTCCAAGATAAACACGGTATCCGATTGAACGTCTTGTGTCTGGACCCCAGTCGGCATATGAGTATGCTACGAGATTATGCGCTTTAGTGCATGAAGATGAGGAAGTTTGGGATCCATGCATATAAAGGCAAACTTAATGCACTACATATGTCATATCTGGTCTAGTGAACGTCAAATACTTTAGCGCCCAGCCAGCTTGCGATAGGAAATGAAATCTTTAATGGGTACCCCATTTCTGCATAAAGTTTAGATTTTAAATCACGGGTGTTGAACAAGGTTTGCAATTTACCATCTGCGCCTTGTGAATGATATCTGTAACATAAGCTTTTTGGCTTAAAAAGATGCCGCCATCTTTAAATTCGGTTTTGACACCGAGAAAATACGAAAGTTGACCAGAATAAGACATGAGAAACTCTGTCTATAGAGAAGTGATGATGGCATGAAGCAAGGCAGTGATGGAAGCTGTTAACATGATGTTGTCCACATGTAGCAACAAGTAAGCTTGATTCGTTCCTTGCATAAAATCGAATATAGATGGATAACTTAAATTAGGGACAAAGCCAATCTTCTTGACATAGGTCGCAAAACGTGAGTTTCACGCTCGAGGCGATTGTTTCAGTCCATAAATAACCTAATTCAGTTTGTAGACATGATTAGGGTAGCATGAGTCAACAAAACCTGAGGGTTGATGCATGTAGACAGACTCATCTAGTTCACGATAGAGATATGCGTCCTTAACATCAAGCTGATGTTCAAGCCAGTTCTTCGCTAGGTTGATCTCGAAAACTGTGCGTATGGTTGTTGGTTTGACAACAAGACTAAATGTCTCATTGTAGTTGATGCCTGCCTCTTGCGATTTTCCGTTTGCAACCAGTCTCATCTTATGTCTTGATAACTCACCATCTACATTATGTTTATGTCTAAATAACCACATACAAAGAAACAATCTTAGCGAGACTTTATGAATTTAGATGTGTCTTCTCCTTCTTCCAAGTCTCTGAAGTCAAATGCCTTCTTATCAATATAGCAAAAGAATCACCCTTTCTTCATTTGGTGATGATAAATGCTGAAGAAAGGGTTTGTACACAACGATAACCATGGAATCTGGACTTGAAACGAGTTGAGCTTCTGATTCCAGCTTCGATTTTTTATCTGAAAAAAAAGATGAATTGAGTTGATTGTTGTCTCGTCTTTTGCCTCGTGTTTGTAGGGTTTGTCTAAAGACGAAGAAGACAAACGATTTTCACAGATAAAGAAAATGAAATGATGTGATTCGTTTGGACCCGCGGGTTGACCCATACACATGTGTCATGTAGCGGGCGGGTGTGAGCCTGCATTTTGTGGTCAGAGACACAGATGGGTCGGGCCGACCCGTATGGGCACAAATAGTTGAATGGGCCCGCAGCGGACGACCTAATTGGGGGCCGATAGGCCCGTCTGACACCACCTACTCATTTTGATACATATATTATATAGTTTCATCACAAAAGCATATATTATTTTGTAGAGATGGTAAATTAAGGATGTTTTAAAATCCTTGAACTTAACTTTTTTCATCCTATGGCAAACATAAGCTAAAGAATGGAAAATAAGTTTGAAAATATAATAACTCACTTACCTTGAGACCATAGCTTGAAATTGCAACTTGTAATCCACATGATCAACCTCGCCCAAAAACGTTTGCTCTGTACTACAACCCTCACAAACTTGGTCCATAAAATCTTTAATCTGCAAAAACCTTACCTTCACTAACTCTCTACATTTATTAATGTTAGGCATGAACTTCCTTATCAAATGATATCATCCATCATAAACGATGTCATGGGTGATGTAAAAAGACTAGCTTTAGTGGCTCGATCTAAATGTGTGGTGTGTAGAGTTATCGCAATCTCTGCTTACTATATCAGGCTGTGTTTTACTTTTCGTGCTTTATTATGTGCTTACTAATCACGCTGTGTTTTTCTTTTCATGCTCTATTATGTGCTTCCATCATCAAATTACCACTCTGACATGCAATGTTATATCCTTTTCAATTTTACTTTAACACAAACGTCAGCAGGATCATCACGTGAGTTATTACCTACAATTCTACCAATATCGTCCACAACTCACAATTTGCTTGTGAGATCAAAAGATCAGAAACTAAAAGGTTATATTCTGAAGAAAATTAGAATAGAAACTTCTTAACTATGTCCATTACCACCATCCATTTTATTTTTGAAGAACCATGGTCCTCTTTCTAAAACCGAGCAACTGATGTTCAACAGTATCTTAGTGAATTGCCTCGTATGACAAATATGCAGAGTTATTCTCTTAAATCATAAGGTATACAATAACAAACTAAAAAGCCTCGGAGCTATATGTATTCTTGTCGTCATTAACGGGAACGTTAAAACTGAATCCACATTACATGAACACATTGGGACTCTGTTCTTGCCACAAGAAGAGAGAATACAAAACCCACAGAACGAACTAGAAAGAAATTAAATTTTATTTTCAACATATCTGGTTTTGTCCCTGTTATTATGGCGTTACATGAGTTGATCGAACCATAGGGCTATTATGTGTGACAGGCAAAAGAGTGATGATAATAAGTGTTAAGGATCTTCACCAATCGATACCGAGTTGCTTGGAGATAAAAAGATTATCAAGATACTTGATTACAGGTGCTGATGAATTTACATAGCTTTGCATCTGTATCTTAGCCCCCGCCTCTGTAAAAATTCACAAATACATGAGAATGCTATCAAACCATATTGAAGAAGATACTCCTTAGAAAAAAAAAATACATCGCAAGAAACTGTATAGAAATTTAAACCAAGGTAGCAATTAAAAAAGTAGTCAATGAACCATAATGCATCTACTGCAGAAGCCAAGATCAATCTCGGGGAGATGTCTCTTACTAGTAATACATGACACGACAAGTAATGCTGTGTGGATGGTTTCATCCTTGAAAACCAGTATTATAATTTTCAAATTTGAAAGACACAGCAACGGAATTTGTTTTTTCAACTACCAATATCTCCGACACAGAATATAGACTGCAATACAAAAGTAATATACCAGTTCAAGCACTCACCATCCTCGTTGAGCAGCTTAAGTAGATGATCCCTTGTGGGAAGAGCGTACATCCCTAGAGAAACAGCTTTCCGTATAGCCCATCCATGGTGGGGAGCAAATACTTGAGCATACGACTTGGATGCTGGATCCTTTAACGAATTATTACCTCTGGAAATGATATCAAAACACATTCAATTTCCGATCTTAACCAGTTATCGAATTAAAAATAATACTAGGACAAGACACCATTTTTATTTCTACTTACGATGATGTTGTTCAAATCATTAGCCTATAAATGGCTCGGGTGATCAGTATTTTATACGTAGCAACATAACTTAGAATTCATTCGGGGCAACATGTGAAAGATAGCTAATTGATTGCTGCAAAACTCACATAAGAGAATATAGAAGAAGACTTACTCAGAAGCTATAATCTGTTCAAAGAGAACCCTGACCATGTCAAGACCACGCTTTACCCTCAAAAGGTTTCTAGTATGACTACCAGCTTTCCTTACACAGTTAGCCTCAATATCTTTGTCCACCATCACCAGTATAGTTGATACTGAACTCGACGCCCTCGCAAGATCATCAACCTGTAGACATTCCAGGAGTCAAAACTTTCCAATGCTGAAGATAATAAACACACTACGCAACTAGTATTCGAATCTACAAAACCATTAGAACCAAAATCTATCTATAATCTCGCTGGCGAAACATACCTTAGCGACATAATCCATCTCCGCGAACTTGAAGGCGATTCCGAGGCAGCCAAAGAGAGGAGACACT
Organism: Odontarrhena argentea; assembly: GCA_900406245.1. Classification (NCBI taxonomy): domain Eukaryota; kingdom Viridiplantae; phylum Streptophyta; class Magnoliopsida; order Brassicales; family Brassicaceae; genus Odontarrhena; species Odontarrhena argentea. The sequence continues at coordinate 28,069 of OVAF01000928.1, forward strand.
AGAGAGCAAGCGTGAGAGAACTGCGATACAGGCACATCCGGACTCGGCGAATTCACGGCGGCCGCAAGTTCCTTGAAAGCGGTTGAGATCTTTCTCAGTGGCTTCCCTGCGTCCGAATCCGCCATTGAAGATCTCTTCTCGCTCTCTATCTCTCTCGTCTTCTTCTGATTTCGATTTGTTGAGTGATGTTTCGATTCGATTCGAGGGTATCTGATTTGCCGCGGAATCTACTTTCCTGCAGGACGACTCAAAACGAGATTCGCTGATCAGTTTCGTTCACGTTTGGCATTTACTTTATACATATCCTTGTTGTGGATAATACTAACCCCACCCTGGTCTACTGTATGATTATGAAACTTCTCGTTTTGTTTTAGTCCTAAAGTTTTAAATTAATCTAACAAGTAGCAACACAATAATGCAAACTGTATTACATTATCAACTAGGGAAAGTCCACGCGTTGCGTGGATGAGATTATAAAATTAAAAATTGACAT
>OVAF01000929.1:0-28529 GCA_900406245.1 Odontarrhena argentea
TGGTCAACGATCAATACAGTATTACGGGGTTTTTCTGTATGTTATGGTGTTTTAATGCACACAAAAAATATCATGGGTAAATTTGCAAAATTTTCCGAGTTGATGGGTTTTTTTGCACTAAAATGTACAAATCTTTTGATTTGGTCAACGATCAATATAGACGTGGGCAGTATTGCGGGGTTTTCTGTACGTTATGGTGTTTTAATGCACACAAAAAATGTCATGGGTAAATTTGCAAAATTTCCCGAGTTGATGGGTTTTTTTGCACAAAACCCAAATATTTTTATGTATTTTTAATTTTGTTATCAATGTCATATCAACTTTTATTAAATATTTCTATGTATCTTTTAATTATATTGTTAGTGTCATTATAATTTTTATTAAATATAATCATATTTTGAACTATTTAAGCATAAAAATTAAAAGTATTATAATTTGAGGGATGCGTATGTAAATAAAAAAATTCAACTCCAAAATGGAGCAGTTCCATTTTTTGGAGCTATATTTGGAGCAAAAAATGGAGTTTCTCTATTTTGGAGTTGGTTTTGGAATAGGGTTGGAGAGGATTTTTTGGAGATATGGAGTTTCGAGTTTTGGAGTAGGGTTGGAGATGCGTTCAACCACTCATATCTTCTTCTTCACCGACTAAATTACACAGAGGAATTGCAAAAAAGAAAAAGAAAAATGGGAGAGAGAGAAGAAGTGAAACTGTTGGGAACATGGTACACTCCAATGGTGACATGTACAAAGATAACTCTTCGTCTCAAATCGGTTGAGTACGATTACTTTCAAGAAGATCTGTTCGGTTCCAAAAGTGAGCTTCTTCTCAAATCGAACCCGGTTCACAAGAAAGTCCCGGTTCTCATCCACAACAATAAACCGATTTGTGAGCCTCTCAACATCGTTGAGTACATCGACGAGACGTGGAAAACATCTGGACCGTCCATTTTTCCTTCCCATCCTCATGATCGCGCTCTCGCTCGTTTTTGGTCTTCCTTTGTTGATGACATGGTCTACTTCTCTTTTTATTATGATCCTTTTGTTAGTGATTATAATCATTAGTGACAAGATTAAATATTGGATCAACCTTTGGCAATTGGCATAGCGATTAGGACTCCAATTTGCTAATTTTGCACCGAAATTTTTTGATCCGAACTATGTACTTTAGTATGTTTTAACAACTTGAATCCGAATCCTTATACCTTGGGAGGGCAACTGGCCATAAATACAGATACATAAAGATTTAATTTAATCTACAGAAATGAACAAACATTATTGATATCGTAGTGTTGGCCGCCAGGTCAAGTAAGTCAAGCATGTGTTTGTGGCTCATAATTTTAAAATTTATTTTATGTCAATTTTTTTTTAGTGTTTCTTTTAGTGTAGCGGGCGATATAAAAGCTATGCTTGTTTGTCTCCTTTTTCTTCTTTACTATTTTACTCTACTATGATTGTATTAATTACGAAACGTATATTTTTTTTTATTTTGGGCAGCAAGTTATGAAACGTTAAAAAAGTTTCTTGTACTTACATTTTTGGGTTGACTATGTATATTACCTCCTACTATAGCAACTAAAGCTGTGATGCCCCAGACTTTTTGCCTCCACAATTTTGGTCACGAACTTTTTTTTCCTTTGTATTATACCTCAAACTTTTTTTTTTCTCCGCAATTGACCATTGAACAGTAAATCAACCGATTAAGGTTCCTAAACCAGTTTTTGCGTTTTAAAATAAAGTTTAGATTAATTAATACACTTTTTATTATTTAATTTTAATCTGAAAATATAAAACCTAAAAATCACTTTAGAAGAGAATGAAGTGGAAGTTACTTTAGAAGAGAGTGAATTTCTCTGTTAGCATCAAGACGACCTGATTGAGCATAAGCAAATAGAATACTTGAAACCGTTATTGCGTCTGGTCCAAACCCTTCTCCTTGCATCTTGTGGAAAGCATAGATAGCATCATCAGAGTACCCATTATGTCCATAGCCAGCGATCAGGGTGTTCCAAATCCCCAAATCACCAAATCATGAACAAAAAACAAGATTAAAAATAGTTGTAGCCTCATGCACATCACTTATCCTATAATATCAGGAGATCATCATTGACCATAAAAATGAGTTCTTCTCTGGTATCTCCTCGAAAAAATTCCTAGCAGACTTCATTTCCTGATTACTAAAATACGTTCTGAGCATCACTGTTTCTCGCTGAAGATAGAGAGAATGGCTCTGTACGAACACGATCTCTCTTTGCTCGATTTCTATTTATTTTTTTTCATGTAATTTCATTAAGCGTAAAGTGATTTTTAGTTTTCATATTTTCCGATTAAAATTAAATAAGAAAAGTGTATTAAATAATCTAAACGTTATTTTAAAACGCATAAACTGGTTTAGGAACTTTAATCGGTTGGTTTACTATTCAATGGTCAATTGCAAAGAAAAGAAAAAGTCTGAGGTATAATATAGAGAAAAAAAAAGTTCGTGACCGAAATTGTGGAGGCAAAAAATCTGGGGCATCACAGCTTTAGTTGCTATAGTAGGGGTAATATACATAGTCAACCCTACATTTTTATACCAATCTAAGGTCTACATAAATGTATTTGGGTCTGTATTGATTCAATAATTCTCTTTTCAGTACAAGCATCCATAATTTTATATAAGATATCATTAAATTGAATAATATAGGATTTAGTCTTAATTTCTAGGATGCTTTGACAATATATATATATATATATATATATATATATATATATATATATATATATATATNTTCAACATTGAGAGCGGCTGCGATTACCAAATCGGATGATGCCAAAGCAAAAGGCATGGAAGAAGTTAAAGAGGGGTTGTTACTACTCGAGGATGCATATGTTACTCTTGGCAAAGGGAACCCGTTTTTTAGTGGTGAAACCATTGGGTTTATGGACATATGCCTAGGAAGCTATTTGGTGCTCTTGAAAGCTAGAGAGAAGGTTTACGGAGAGAAACTTTTTGATGAATCAAAAAATCCTTTACTTTGTAAGTGGGCAGACCAATTCTTATCAGATGATACGGTGAAGAATGTGGCACCAGATATTGATCGGCTTGCTGAGTTTCTAGCAGAGCTTGAGGTTAAAGCTCAATCCGCTGCTTCAAGAGCTTGAGATCACCTTGTAGAATGTATTGCAAAGCCAATGTGTAACGTCAGATATTGTACTATTTTGTGATACTTTCGTAATTGTATGCTAGGAATTTTATTGTGATACAATTTCATGGATTATTTTCAAATATAAATACCCATCAATAATGCTCGTAGTGATAAAATGGCAGTATATTTGTCCCAAATTCCCAATGCCAGAATCGACAATAATCTTGAGCAATGAAAATTTTCTGTAATACTAACGTTAGTTATGTATAGTGTTACCCACCCTCCCTTGTTCATTGCATAGCCCATAAATAATTTGAAATTTGCAAACAATTTCTGTTTTTTTTGTTTTTTTGGCAACTAATATTAATATTGATGAAGACAATGTACATAAAACGATTATAGAGCTACTGGCATAAATACCAACTAACTACATTATTTGCCTTTGGCAAGGTCTCTTGGTATTTTCTTGAATCCAAATTTGAACCCCATGTCATATGCTATCAGTTTTTTTTATATCTCTTATATAGACTCCGATCTCATGGTACTCCCAAGGTTGGCTACATTTGAACATCCACTAAATGTCTCATACAGTATTTTGGAGTCAAGACACTTTTCATTTGTTGCACTAATCACAAGCCTCCATTTCACAAGAGCTTGATGTAGAACCTTTTATGATTATCCCGCCTTAGCTTGTTATATAGTGCTCATCATATTCATGTTTTCTAGTCCTTAGAGCTCTATGATCCATCCACAAAATAACAAAAACAGTTAGTGTCCCTTAGTATCGTTGTGTGAGATTTGGCACTAGTTTCACTTGAAGTTGATGGTTTCCTTCTCTGCTGCTTGCTTCGTATCTCTTTGATTGCTACTTGCAATGGTTGCATCAATCCATTGATTATAGTCTATAATATGTATGAATCTTGCTAACAATTTCAAGAATTTTGTATCCTTTTTAATTAAAGATAGTATCGTTTAAGTGTTTCCAGATTGCCCATAAAAAGAAAGAGGGGACTTGGAGCATTTGGAGCTAAGTTCAGCTTCAAAAGTTCATATATTATGCCATAAAGAGAGTCTCAGTGGAGGATGTCACTTGGAATTTGCATAATTAACCGTAGCTCCCAGATTTCTTCTGCAATTTTGCATTGAAATAACAACTAGTGGATGCTCTCTATATTATTCCCACACACATTATACACATACTATCCACTCGTAGTCTCCTATTTTTAAGAGCTTCATTCACATGCAAAGCTCCAAATAGAATTCACCACCAAAAGCTTTATGTAGACTATTGTCTTCTAGGTTTCGGTTACATGATGGCTTTTTCTCATGTCAAACTTAACCTTATACACTTAATTTTTACAATATCATCATGATGTATTAGTTGGTTTAACTTAGGGATATCCCATCTGGCAATACTTGGTATTAGGAGCTCAGAGACTTTGATTTCTCGATTCACATTTTCACTGGCAAATTTGGCTGGCTTGGAAGAATTGCCTAGGATCCAATTATCTTTGAAGGCTTTGATATGCACTCTATTTCCCATTACTCATGTTATTGCCTGACTCATGAGTTTGTTTCCTTGGAGGATTCCCTTCCAAACATAACTAACATTGCTCTTCTTCTCAGCTTATAGGATTCTTTTCTTGGCATAATATATAGCTTTATACACCCTGGCTAGTAAAGATTCAGTGCAGTTGAGGAGTCTCCGACTCTGTTTGGCTATTAAAGTTATACTGAAATCATGCAAGTCTTTGAAACCCATAGATCCCTTCTGTTTTTGGTGTGTCATGTTGTCGTAAACAACCCAAGGTAGTCTGTCATTGTTCATATTATATGACCACTATAAGTGTCTAATTGCCGATGTTAGCTAGTGTATCAGAGTATTATGTAGTGTGAAACAAGGTATTCATTAGGTTGGCAAAGAAGTTGCAACCACCTTGTTTAGTATTTATTTTCCAGCTGGTGAAAGTAGTCTAGAGTACCAACTACCTACCAATTAAGTAGAGTTTTATTTTTTATATGATTTCGAAATAAGATTGATAATCCCGTTGTACTAATTACATGTAAGTAAGGGGAGATAGAGTCACCTTGGCGGATTCCTCGTGTTGGTTTGATATGTCCATAAGTAGAGCTATTCATAAACACTGAATAAGAAACATTTTTTATACATGTCATCATCCAAGTACACCACCTCTCATTCTTTATACATGTCATCATCCAAGTACATGTACTACCTCTCTGCAAAACCCATTCTTTTCATTCTCTCTCTTTCTCTCTCACTCTCAATAGAATCAAAGATAATGTAAATATAATGATAAAGATGTCCCATTATAGCCTAAACAATGGCTAAAGAAATCCTATTTATACAAGCAAAACATGAGTTGTTTCAAAAGGTAAACTAGTGGAAACTTTTGGGCAATTTTGGCAAATAAGAAAATCTTCCTCGTTTTCAAATTCGTGGGGTGGCGACAAACACCAAAAGGAGTGTCGAATCAACACTAAAAACTGTCGCCGCCCCATGTCTTTAAGCCTAAAATGAGGTATGAAAAAATTGTGGGCATAGCCTAATTCCCTCATAATTCGTGTACATAGCTAGTGTTGTTCTTTGTTTCCACAGTGAGCATGATATAAAGCTGATATTGTTTCTTGATATCTTTCAAACGATGAATTGTAAGGACGCTCCTCAATCTGTGACAATTCCAATGCAAGAGTCTCATTGGCCATGGGTTGGTTATTATGGTTGAATCACCAAACTTTCTCCACTAGTTTCGATATCCAAGAAGTTTATGTTTGCTTAATGGGCTTAGATCTTCTACATCATGGTTTTGTGCTTTCTTTTTTGAGCCTATCTCGGAAGGAGACCATTCTTCTCTAATGACCAAAGGCCTTGAAGAAACAAAAAGAGTTGCTATGATGTGTCTTATATGTGGAAATCTGCCATGCTCCTCCAATCTGATAAAATCCTTAGTAGTAGAAGAGTGTTCATGCAATATGACCATATCATCTTCTCGATGTTCATGTCGTGCATTTGTAACACCATCAACCTCTTTCTCAGTACCCCATCGTTTCATTTTTACTCTGAACCTCATTACTTCTTTACGGCCTTGGATGACCCAATAATGGTGCCAACAAATAGATTTGGATATCTTGGCAAATAACATTCTCATGTTCCAAAGCCATGCAATCTTTACACAATTTCCCGAGCTTGTCATAAAGAAATCTAAGGAGCACCGACTCTTCATCGGGGTAGATATCTACATAAGGCACAAACATGAGGTTTTGTTGATGTTCATTCTTACCATGACCCAAACTTTACCATGCATTTCTCGTACTGGGTCTTTGATATTTACATCCACGGCTTCTTCACCAAGTGAGTACCTTATATTCATTTTAGTATGATGATTACGTAACCCATTAGGAAAGTTATAAATTTCCAGCAAAAAAAAAAGAACTTGGAGAAATTTTGGATTGTGCTGATTAGTCTATATGTTTAGAACCACCACCCACTCTCAGAAAGTCCAAAGATCCCTTTCTAGTATTGCTATTAGACGATGCTCGACTTTGGAAAAGAACTGTACCATACATCTTCCCGCTTTAGGCCATCATTATTGGCTTGAGCTTGTATGTGTCCATACATCTTCGCGATTTAGGGAGAACTATTTTCATATACTTTGGGCGATGCTGGGTTGAAGTAAGACATCTCGCTATAAGACTAAGCTCATGATTTCTCATTGTTTAATGCTAAGTTTCGGGCCTTAATCGGAGAGTTTAGTGTCTGAATCCAAGACTGAGCTGCTATAGTCTCTTAAATCACATAATTCAGATTTCAGATCATTGATTGGAAGGTGAATTGCACTAGACGCCGGTGAACCATAGAAGTTTTGGAACACGAACAATGTCGATTAAACAATCAATTTGTCTTGGTCATAGATCCGGATCACACAAAACAATAAATAAACGAAATGCAAAAAAAAAAACCCTTTAACAGTTTTTTTGATGGCCACTCTTATAGGTGAAAAAGACACGGACACGATTTATAAAATTGACAAAATCCAAAAAGGAAAAACCATTTAATCATAAAGACAAGGTCCGAAAAACAAGACTCACACCATATTCAACGTCTGTTGTCTTCCAATGGAGTTTTTCGCGAAGGCGAAGGCAGTACGTTTACGGAGCCACCACGACAAGTACTTAGTGGCAGAGGAAGACGAAGAATCCGTAACTCAGGACCGTAACGGATCAGCAGGCGCAGCCAAATGGAGCATCGAGACAGTCCCTGGCTCATCCAATCTCATCCGCCTCAAAAGTGCTTACGGCAAATACTTGACGGCGTCAAACAAACCGTTTCTCCTCGGAGCCACCGGCAAAAAAGTCACTCAAACCAATCCGAGCCGGCTCGATTCGTCCGTTGCTTGGGAACCCATCAGAGACGGTGCTCTGATCAAGCTCAAGACTCGTTACGGCCACTTCCTTCGTGCTAACGGTGGTCTTCCTCCCTGGAGAAACTCCGTCACTCATGACATTCCTCACAGATCAGCTACTCAGGAATGGATTCTTTGGCACGTCGATGTCGTTGAGATCCTCACCGGGAACTGTCACCAACAGCCTCCATCTCCGCTTCACCATTCCGATTCCCTCGATTTCGAACCTGGATCTCCTTCTGGATCTAATCGTTTCTTCAGACAGGAGGTGACTTTTCTCCAAATTCACAACACTTTTGGTCTGATTTGTTTGTTTGACAACTTGTTGACTTGTGTGTGTGTATGTGGTAGTCTACGGATTCACTGACCGTTGGGTCGCCACCAAAGTCGAAAGGGAGAATCATATACTACCTTGTGGCGGGCGATGATGACCAACTTGAAGATGATTCTCTCGAGGTCAGCTCGTTTACCTTTAAAGGAAATGGCGTTGAAGAGCTAACTCAGAGATTGAAAGAAGAGAGCACTGTGGAAGATGTTATCGTGTGTACTCGTAGTCCTTTGAATGGGAAGCTCTTCCCTTTGCGTCTTCAACTCCCACCCAACAACGCTGACATGACCGTCGTCTTAGTTCCAACCTCTTCAAAAAGTGAGTTACTTTACTCCTCATTTCAAGTCAAAATCGTTGCTTTGATACTGACATTTCAGGCTCTTCTCTGTTTTCTTTGATGTAACAGTTGCGGAACAATTCATCAAGTGAGATCTCTGTCTTCATAGTGAGTATAGCTGAGCTGTCAAGTGAAGCCTGGTTTCTTGTTTGTTCAGCTATAAGAGTGTATTGCTGATTCATTACAAAACTTATGATTTATACAAAATTGGTTGCAGCTGTTAGTGATTCGCTGCATATGATACCATTTTCCTGCTTATTATACTCAAACTCTTTAGATCTTTTTCCTGCTCTGCGACTACCTTATTGCTACCAGTAGTCTGAACAAGAGCAGGCACCATCTTTAAAGTGATGGAACCGAACACGATCTCTCACAATGATCTCAGTGTTATAGAGTTTTGAGATCAGTTTAGTAACCTCGTGGCAATCTCTGCAGACTCGTAGATTCTTGAACACACGGATTGGAGTTTGAGGTGGCAAGCTTATCAGACCAAAAGCAATAGCAAGTCTCTCACTGTGTAGCCTGAGGGAATACTCTCTGCTACCATCATTTGTTGCTTCGACTAAAGGTGCTTGAGAGCCATCCGGTAAATAACCAATCGATCTTAGCCTCTTGTCAATCACCTCCAACTGTTGGTATATCTGTTTTGTCTGAGGGTGCGACGTGTCTCCTGCGAAAAACTCATGGGAGATACCATTTATCTCAATGGAACTGCATCCGGGCTCTTTCCTTATTCCATGTTCAGTCATTAATTTTCTCACTATTCCAACATCGTTCCATCGGCTAGCTGATGCATAAACCCTGGACAACAGAACATATGCGCCACTGCCACTGCTGTTGGAGCTTTTGTTATCTTCCCTCGTTTCAATGATATGTCTAGCGATTTCTTCACTTAGTTCCACTCCAGCACCCTTTTTGCAACAAGCATCAAGGAGACTTCTCCAGATCACAACATCTGGTTTCATTTGCATGTTCATCACCATGTCAATAGCTTCACTAATGTAGCCTGCTCGAGCAACTAGGTCAATGATGCAACCGTAATGCTCCAGCGCAGGTTCAATGCCATAATCTGTGACCATCATGTCAAAATACTGGCGCCCTTTGCTTACCATTCCTCGGTGGTTGCAGGCGATGAGGAGGGCAACAAAAGTGACTGAGTTTGGTTTAACATTCTCACCTTTTACCATACGGTCGAAGTAGTCCAGAGCTTCCTCAGCTCTTCCGTGTGTTGCAAACCCTAGCATCATTGCGTTCCATGAAGCCAAGTCGCGTTTCTGCATCCCCTGGAACACTTGCTCAGCCATTCTCAGCGACCCGCATTTGTAATACATTTCGATCAACGAGTTCTTGATCAGAACATCCATAGCACCATGGACATTGCATTTCCGCAACAAAAACGCGTGTACCCAAGTTCCGAGTGACAAAGATCCGAGAGCAGCACACGCACTCAAAACACTCTGCATCGTATAACCATCTGGTTCAAACGATTTCTGCATCTCTCTAAACAACTTTAACGCAGAATCATAGTCCCCAAGCCGAACCAGAGCATCAATCATCGAATTCCACGAAACGAGACTTCTCTCAGGCATCTCATCAAACACCTTTTGTGCTAAATCCAAACATCCACAAGACCCATACAAATGAATCAAACCATTGTTCACATATACATCTCCACTAAGCCCATGTTTCACAATCTGACAATGAACTTGTTTCCCTTCCCCTAACCCGAAAACATAAGCGCAAGCTTTCAAGACAAAGGGAAACGTGTGCTTATCCGGTACGGATGTCCCTCTCTCTAACATTCTCTGGTAAAGCAGAAAGGCTTCTTCTTTCCTGGAAACGTCATGAGCACATGCTCTGATGAGAGTGTTCCACATGAAGGTGCTGTGGCTTTCTTGTGCGATGGAATCGAATACCCGGAACGCGTAATTGACATCGGAGAACGAAGAAGAAAGCTGGAGGATCCTACCATAGAGAAAGAGAGTGGCGGTGTCGTCAGGGAGAGTCGTTCGGAGAGTGAAGGCGTGGAGTTGCTTGAGGTGAGACATGTTTGAGCATTTTTCAGACAAGGAGAGAATATGGCGGTGGTGGTTACCTCCGGTAGAGGTGGAGGTTGCAGGTGGGACATGAGGAGACAATGGGTGGAGAAGACCGATAGACATTGGATGACAATTTCCTTGTGAATGGTTAAACCGTATTTGTAAAATATTTCAAGTTTGATGATTTTTTTCCTTTTTTTCTTTTTTCTCTAACCTCAAAATTACTAATTTGCATCGTCTCAAGTTAGACCATAATTCGTAGCCAAGTAACCGATTAGTGTTTTATCACTATTTTTTTTTTTGGTGTGCGTGTTTTATCACTATTTGAGTTCAAATAATAATACATTTTTAAAAAAACAACATTTTTTTTTTTTTTTCATCTAAACTTATTGGATTGAAACAAGATAAGATACAGAAGCCGGCGGAGGTACAAAACCACCCCAGAAACTTAAGCTCGCAGATAAGAAACTATCTCCGGAGACAAAGGAGATTCAAAAGATAAACACATGAGATGAGACCCAACATAAGAACAAGACTAAACACAACAACCAAAGTTAAAAACAAGCTCTCAGCACCAACTGAACCTTAAAAACTTCCCCAAGATCGAACACAGCAGCTTAATGAAGAGATCTAGCAAAGCACCACCATCAATAAGCCGGTCCCTCCTATATGACTCAAATACTACCTCACAAAATAAGACCCTTGATTTCAGTACACGGCAAGACAGCAAGAAGCACAAAGCATCCTCAACATCTAACCGAAAGCAGCGAGGACGGAAACACCGAAACGCCTATTAGGAAATCAACGAAGAGACCAGACCTCGATCAGATCTGAAGAGTAGAAACAAGGAGCTAAAAACGAACCAGAACCGGAGCGAACCGAACTCAAACAAGCACGGAAAGAGATCGAGCCAGATTGAAACCAAATCGACCAAAGATGGAAGAGACTAGGAACGAAGGCATCTGAGAGCAAGAGAGAACCAAGGCTGAGGAGCAAACTTGTTAGGAGGGAAACACCTCGGCCTAGATGTCCTACCGCAAACGACCCGAGAGAAGAGATTCCGAGAAGAACCCAAAGGTTAAAGGAACAGAGAGACCACCTGCACGAGGAGGCGTATGGTGCCTGAGCACCTCCGAAGTCCAATGACCGGAACCCTCTGCCACTTTAGCCCGAGCTCAACATCACAAGCTACAACTCACCGAAACCACACGATAGAGGTAGAGACAGGCACCAAGCAAAACAAAAACAGAGACTAACTACAAGAGCAGAGAACCGAAAGGACCCATGGACCGGTATCGGTGCTGTGTGAGCCACCGACCACCGGTCCGTGGTCAAACACAGGCGAGATCTGAAAACTGATGAAAAAACGGCTAGGGCGAACCTTCTCTGCTTTGGGGAAGAGAGAGAATGTTGGAGTGCTCAGCTCAAAAAAAAAAAAAAAAAAAAAAAAAATTCAGAAAAAAATNCTAATCTTTATAATAAAGTAGAGTTCCTTTCATCAACAAGCTCTGAAAAGCTGACATGTGTCCTTTATTAGTATTTATTTTTCATTTTAGTCCTTCTCCATTTAATTTTTCTTTTATTATCTACTAACTTACAATAATTACATCAAAAATAAAAATGTGTTTTAAACAAAAAAAAAATTGTTATCATTTATGTTAAGAGAGAAACGCTTCACATAATTTTATTTATTTTGTTGGTAATTATTAGCGAATATATTGACCGCATTTCATTTAATCATTAGTCATGTGTGATTTCACTCTATATTCTCACAACCACAATTTTATTTGTAAAATGCATTGGCATATATATAATCGGTGACTAAAAACTTATCAATCAAAATTTCAATGAACAACACATTTTTTCATGATACTATATATATGCATTTATATATATATATATACTATATATATACCCATCAATATATCCTTACATTATATTTTTATATAATATATTGTATCATATTCTTAAAATGTATTAGATTCTAAATCCGCGCAAGGCGCGGACCTTCCCCTAGTATTTTATAATTAGTGATTATAATAGATTAATAAAATTCTCCGGTTCAAAGTTGACCAATATAAAAAAACTATAAAACTTTATAATATAGCAAAGTGATAATATTTTATGAAATTCCTATGTAAAATATGGTCCTAATAATTTAATAATTAAATATATTAGCAAAAAAAAAAAAGAAATGTACTAACATTTAGTAGGATATGATTCTAGTGTTAATGTTTAAATCTTGTTGAAACTTACAATTAATTTTATTCTCTGTTATTTCAATCTTTTTCAAAAAATTGTGAATAGTTCTATATGCGATAATTATTTATTATATCTAAATATAATCTCATTGTTACAATCAATGTACTAAGATAGACTTAATTATCATTAACCCAAAACTTTTGAACATACACTATATGGATTATGGATTTAGAAAAGTTTAATATATACAACATCCTCTTCAATTTTTTTTTACTTAATAGGACAGATATGGAGTTATTTCGTAGCTCAATTTATATGTGAAATTATGTTAAGTTTCTCCAATTTTCTTTATCTAGATTTAGCCTCTGATCAACCTTTCCGTCTGGATTCCGGTGGGGGGTTTATCCTTTCAGCCACCGTCGAAATCACCTCCTTTCTTCTAGCTTTCAAGATTTCGTTTCCTTGCTTGTTTTTTGGTTGAAGATTTAGGTTGTGATAACCGTCTTGGGATTCCGATCTTCTCAGATCTCTGGGAGTAATGTTGATTGGAACTCCGGTCTCTCAGGCCTCGGTGTTGATGGTTTTTCCAGCAACATTCTCTTTCAATCTCTCGGCATTTCTAGTTCTAGATCTAGCTCTGCCTTGTGGCATATCCCCTGGTTTCGCTCATTCCTCCTCTTCTAAGGTTTTTACCCTGTGTTTTAGTTTTTGGTTTGTCTTTGTGTTAGTGTTTTGGTGTTGTCTGCGTTTGTGAAGTTCTTTGGCAAGTCCTGTTTGTTTGTGTTGTAGTCAATGTTATCCTGGGATCATTTCTGGCTCTTTTGTGTATTAAATATTTAGCCTCGGCTAACAGTCATAGCGAGGGTTGTTTGGAGTTTGAGTAGTTTTTCTGCCAAGTGAAGTGGGTTCTTCTCCTTCTTTGCCACTTGGTTACTGGAATAATTTCCTCTTGGATAGTTCGTGTTCCTGGTGTTTTCTCGGTGGTTCTCCCTTGACTGAGTGCAACCATTATCAGAGGCCCAGACGAAAGTTTCTCGAGAGTGGTTTTGGTGAGTTAGGAGTCCCTGGTTCTCTTCTGGCATTGATCCCTTGTTTTGGATAGGTTTATCTGGTGCTATTTGAATAAGCTTATTTTGGTACCCTTGGTTTCGAGTTATTGGTTTGTGGGTGTGCTTTGCAATGTGGTGATTTCTCCTTCTTAGAATTAAGGCTCCCTTGCTATGAGCTTTGTTCTCTGTAAATTCGGGCTGGTTTTAGCGCATTGAAGACTTGGTTTTTTTTTCTTTGGTCATTGATTCATGTCTCTGGTTGTGTTTTTTGTTTGATCCTTTCTTTTGTGTTTCATCTTTTGTTCTTGGCTTGGTAATTATCTTGTATCAATTGTTGTGGTTTGGATCTTCGTTGTTTTTCATTTCAGTTTTTGATTAGTATGGTTCCTAATGTGTAAGTTCAAGTCTCCCTTTTTTGGGCTCTTGACTGGTATCACTGTGATACTCGGCTTTGTATTTCACCTAGTTTTTAATGGAAAAAGTTTATGAAAAAAAAAAGTTTCTAAATGTTGCTTCAACTTTACTTCACATATGAAATATATTTAATTAAAAAAAAAAAGCTTAAATTTTGGAGGGATTCACACCGGTGCTCCAACATTTTTAACCTCAATATCTGGATTGAACCTGTAATTGCAGGAACATAATCTCATAGAGGAGCCGAGAGAATTTTTTTGCAAAAAGGGGAATTGAGCCATTCAACTGAAAATTTGCGATTTGTTGTTGTTCATTTGAGACTCGCAAATTTTCATTGAATAGCTCATTTTGTTGGCAATTCCTCAATGATATTTATGTTCTCTCAATTGCAAGTTCAAGTCTGCAATAATTGTACGAATAAAATTAGTTTATTTGTTTGGAGAATCTGCTCGTCATGTTGTACCTTACATGCACTCCACTCTTTCTTACTAAGGCCTTGTCTTGATGATATCTCTTCTTCTCCTTGCCATTCATTCTCTCTTCCGATTAGGAAAGCCATGGGGGTCGATTACTACAATGTACTGAACGTGAACCGAAGAGCAAGCGAAGATGATCTGAAGAAATCGTACCGAAAATTAGCAATGAAATGGCATCCTGACAAAAACCCAACGAGCAAGAAAGAAGCAGAAGCCAAGTTCAAACAGATCTCCGAAGCTTACGACGTCTTAAGCGATCCTCACAAACGTCATATCTACGATCAGTACGGTGAAGATGGGCTCAAGTCCTCCGATCAACCCACGACGCCTCAGCAGCGGAGTTACTCCACCGCTGGATCCCGGTACTATCCGCGAGACGCTGAAGATATATTCGCAGAGTTTTTTGGATTCAGAAGCGTTGATAGTCAGACGAATAGGAGAAAAGCTCCGGCCATTGAAAGCAAACTGGCTTGTACTCTTGAGGAACTTTATAAAGGCGGGAGGAGGAAGATGCGCATTTCCCGCGTTGTTCCCGATGGTCTTGGGTTAGTCTCTTGTTTAGCTTTTGCTTAACTTGTGTCAATCAATCTCTGATAATGGTTTGATTGCAGAAAGCTAAAACCAGTGGAAGAGATTTTGAAGATAGACATAACACCAGGTTGGAAGAAAGGAACAAAGATCACTTTCCCAGAGAAAGGTAACCAAGAACCAGGCCTCATTCCTGCAGATCTCATCTTTGTTATTGATGAGAAACCGCATTCCGTCTACAAAAGAGACGGAAACGATCTCATTGTAGACAAGAAAGTCTCCCTTTTGGATGCTTTAACTGGCCTCACTATTAGCCTAACCACATTAGATGGCAGGAATTTAACTATCCCCGTTTTGGATATCGTTAAACCGGGCCATGAGATTGTGATCCCTAACGAAGGAATGCCAATCTCTAAAGAACATTCTAGGAGAGGAGATCTCAGGATCAACTTTGACATCTCTTTTCCTTCTAGGCTAACATTCGAACAAAAGACGGATCTCAAGAGAGTTCTTGCTGGAACCGGAATTTGATCGAGTGTCAATTCAGTGTATATATACATTGTGTTTACAAACTTTCCTCCCAAATCCAATCTTTTTTGGTTTTGATCTCATCTCTTGATGTTGAGATAGTAAACATAATCATCGTTTTTGTCTCTTGATGTTGATGTTGGAATATATTCTGGTTTCATAAGTTACATCTCCTTTATTAGTTTCACGGCATTCACACAATTATTGTTACATGTTCTTTTTATCTTGTTATATGTATGATTAAATTTCATACAACTCATCAAGAGAACATCATCCTGTATTTTTTCTGTCAACTAAATCCTATGTCCAAACCATTTTTATTCATAATATTTGAGGAAACAGCAAACCAAAACCTCAAAAGCAAACAATGAAACATACACACAGGCTCACAAAAGTACAATGTTTAATTTGTTTTCCAAAGGAAAGAAATAGTCTTAAACCCGATATTTTTCAATCTTGTTGGCGAGTTCATCAGGTTTGGCACCAACAACCCTATCAATCTCTTCTCCTCTCTTCACAAAAACAAAAGCTGGAAGTGTATTGGCTCTATATGTCCCAGCCACATCCTGCAATATGTACCAGATAAGCTTAGTCTTGAGACTGAAAAACTAATGGTGTCGGTTATAAGTGATTCTTAAAGTACAAGAAAGAGGGTAATTACCATGAGTCTATCCACATCAACCTTAGCAAATACAGCTTCTGGGTACGTTGAAGCAATCTCCTTAACTCTAGGTTCCATTGCTTTACAAGGTCCACACCATGCAGCTGTGAAATCGATCACTAGCTTCAAAACCACAATAACTTTCAGTTAGCTTGAATTATAACATGTAGACTTCGAAATAAACACTGACATAAACAATTGTTGTTGTATAAGATTCACTATGAAACATATATATGGATGCATATTTTTTTCTAGGAATTGAAGTACATTATATTTGCCTTAATTTATGTCTAGACCCGAAGATCATAGTACAAAGATCACATTACCAAGTCTAGCTAGTTCTAGAGGTTGAGAAATGCGGTTCTGTCTAATAAATATACCAATTTATTTGAGATTTTCATGGAATCAAAGAGAGATCTCCATTGTCGTCTTGATTCGATTTCGACAACATAACCATTCTTGGTTTCCATTGATGAAGGAACGTCATGCACAGATGATACATTGGAACCCATTATCTTCTGAATGTGAAAGAAAGGGAAATGATTTTCACTTAATTGCTTGTGGCTAATATGAAAAGAAGAGAGAGATGGAGGGCCTTTATATAGAATTAGTTTTTTGATAAGTAGTTGGACAAGTTTATAGAATACAGTTAATAAATATTTTTTTGCAATGGAATAAGATTCATTCCGCAATTCTTCTGGAGCCATTGGTTTTTTCTTTTTCAAGTATATGGAGCCATTTAGAATCTTTTTTTTTTTTTTTTTTCTTTTAAAGGTTCCATTTGGTCATCCGCCAATATTCTCCACAAACATATAATAACACCAAAGAACTTACGTACATACCGTCCAATATAAATGATTGTAGAAACACTTCCTGAGGTAAATGAATTGAGAAATTATTCAGTATTGATTGAAAGCTGTACAAAATAGTAATACCTCCCCATGGCTTCTTCTTATTCTGTTTTGGTACTTAATAAACGTACAAAATAGTAATAATAGTGGGACATGATATTGAAATCTATATTTATTCGATGCTTTGGTGACAAGGTATGCAAGTACACCATCTTTAACATCTTTCCTATAAACTTTCACATCATATATTATATGCTGTCATACTCGAAAGTATTCTAATTCTTAAGAAATTAGGAATGGTGACTCAGTTATTCTGTTGGATGGAGATGGAATGTCTTTGGAGGGGATTTCAGATCGGGATTGCAACTAATACTTTACAAAATTTATATGTTTGTGCAATTTTTTGTCAAATTCCAATAGCTTTGAAAAAGTTTCTAACAACATTAATTGACCACTAAGTTTTTAATTACTTAAAATAAGTTAAATGGAGAAAAACTAATCTACTACACTGTTCTTTAAAATTGTTTATAATTTTTCTTACACAAGTATTTTTGAGTAATACGATAATAGAAAATAAAATATTCCGCATCTATGTTAATCTACAAATATATTATACTAAAATAACCTGTTATTTTTTTTATAGATCATCCGTTGCCATTACAATTAATCTATACTCTTTACAAGTGGCTAAATTGGTGTAAAATCTTTTTGGTAAATTTCTATAGATTGTCGATCATCTATGGTTCCTTTCACGCTTTGTAATTAATTGTAAATTATTTTTAAATATATAAAGATTGTATTCATTTTAATATTTTAAACAATTGGTATTTCACTGGTCATGAGTTGTAGTCTAACGATTTGTGCTAGTGCCGTCACTGTGTTAACATTTGGATTTGAACTCATCTTAATACATATTGCATATTTATTGACAAGAAATTATATAATTGAGTTCCACTCGTACCTAGAGCCATAGTCTTAGGATCTAACTGTGGTATTTGGTTTAAATATACTCTTTCTAATTGTGAGACAAGGTACTACTTATTGCCACTAATCTTTCTTCACTAGGTGTTGCAATAGTTTTGATGAGCATGTAGCCTTTATGCTTATGGTAATATAATTTTTTTATCCCCCTTGATTCCTACGTCCTACTTTCCACTTCCCCTTCCATTCGATTAGGTGGACAAACATGTTGGTTATGGTCATTGGTGTATTTTCCAATCCAGACGCATAGACATTGGTTAACAGCCTTTGGTGTATTTTTCAATACAGAGGCATAGACATCGGTTAACAACCTTGAGTATTTCGTGTGAAATTATGTGTCCCTAGAATTATCAAACACCCGAAATACTAGAAAAGATTGGGATGCCACGTATCGTTATATTTGTGAACAAGAGTGTTTTTGTTTTTTTTTTGCTTTGATAATCCTAGATACCTTCAGTGCCTCCAAACTCTATTTTCAATTACATAAAAAATATCTAATTTTTTTTTTTATGCATTTCATTTAGTATTCAGTATTTACATCCAGACGCATTTCTTTAATTAGTCATAAACAAATAATATTTAAATATTGCATCCAGATGTCACATATAGATACACAAACGAATAACACTTTAATAAAATTTCCGGTTAGATAATGTGGTTGTGGAACACCATGCATTGTGGAAGTTTCATTTCATTAAAACAATAGCAACAAATGCACCCAACCTCATTTAGTAAATTCTTTTTTTTTTTGTCATCTATGAACTTTCATTAAAAAGATAATGTGTAATCACGATGAAGCTCGTGAGTTAAAAATACATGATCCTAATAATAAAATACATAATCTGAAGACAAAGAGGAATAATGCCTAGCAAGTTTATTTGCAACTTTGTTCCCGTCTCGTGCAGTCCAAAAAAATTGTATGTCCTCAAATAACAATTTCAAACCAATAATTAACAAATTTGTTATGGTTTAGTGTTTTAGAGCTTAGGTTTAAATTTATGATTTTTTTTATATGATTTCTAGGTTTTATAAGGTTTACGGTTAAACCCTCTTACAATTATGATTTATGATTTAATAGATAATGGTTTAATTTTTAGTGTTCAGGGTTTATATATTAGGGGTTTATATATAGTCTTCTAGCAACGTACCCATCTCTCTCCTCTATCTTTGCTCCAACTTCTGTCTAGAGTTTTCCGAAAAGATATTTTCAGTTCTCCGGCTCCGGTGGAATATACTTTTTGTTTTTTGTCTGTAAATATGCTTTCCGACTTGGTTCGGTTGCTTCTCTGGTTTCTCCAGTTTGCTTTTCCTTTTTTTCGGTTTTATCTCTGATTTTATTAGATCTGTGCTATATCAGATAAAATTAGCCTTAGCCCTCTCTGTTCTTTTCCCTCCATCTCTATTTCTGATTTTCTTCTCAACCTTTTTGAGTAGGCCATTCTCTCAAAGAATAATATCTTCGTCGCTCTTTAAGGGTCACCTTGTTCAAAGTTCTACACCAATAAACTGGGTGTAGACGGCGGTGGAGCCTCTTTGATGATGGACTTCTCGATCGGTTTTGGAAGCAATGGTCATCCCCTTGCAGAAGATTGTGGTGGAGGAAAGAGATTCTGGTCAAAGTTTGGAAGCTTGAAAGATGCTTTCATGGTGGCGTATTCACTGTGTTGAGCAACGGCGGAGTTCCAGAAGATTTTATTTTGTTTAACCCTAATTATGTGCTGGACTTTGTTTTGGGCTTCCTCAGTTTGTACCACTTGGGCTTTTGTATCTTTAATGAATATTATGTTGACAAAAATATATATATATATAGTCTTCTAGCGGTGAAACAAGTTCTTAGGTTTACGATTTAGGATTTAGGATTTAAAAATGCTAAAGCCTAGATCCTACACCTTACAAGTAGTTTATATTTAAAACGTGGTATTTTTAAAAATTTATCTCTTTCTGATGGTATTTTTTTTTTGGGAAATGTACATGAAGAAAGGTAGCTTTGAAATTCTCTCATTTATATACGCGTTTAGATACTCTAACATATAAAAAAATAATTTTAATCAAATATTTTCTTTTGAAATATTCGGTTTTTTTTTATTTCTATATTTTATTAAAAGGTCGACACTTTTTGTCATATATTTGGATGCCATTATGCTTTTCCAATATCAAACTTCAAATCGGTTTGTCCATGTAAAGGTAGCCACATATTGTTTTATTCCTAGGTCGATCTGCAAAGATTCTGATGTGTTTCTTTACAACCCAAAGATATATTCCAAGAATTGTCACCCACATCTTTATATAATTATATAAAATTAGGGATTACTCAACGGCTCTACGCTATGTAATTATATATTATTTATATAAAATATTTTAAATTGTGCGACCATAATCTCTGTTTTATTTGACTTTATTGTTTTGCTGTAAATTAATTTAGTAGTTGAAAACAGATGAGGTGAAAATTGGTAGGAATAGAGATTCGCATCTTTTATTTAATAGTTTAGCCTATTTGGAATTTGGTTTATTTTTCAGTAATTTTTAGTCGACGTCTTTCTTCTTCGTAAGTTTTTGCATTCTGTGTTTGTAAGTCTGTATTATTTTTGAGTTTCGTTTATCATTTGTTAATTATTTGATCTTTGCTGTAGTATAGTCTTGTTACTGTAACTGTAAGAGTAGTTTCGTTATTCTAATCAATCTTGGCAAGCATAGGTTTTAATGACACTTCTCTAAAGGTGTTGTGACTTCGTTTTGAAAGTAAGAATAATATGGTTTGGGTGTAAATTACACCATGTAATGAGAGGGGAGAGTGGACAACTTTACGTATTGTAATGTAATTGTGTCCCCCACTTGGTTAACCTATGTATTCAAATGTTAGTGCGATTCGTGTGCGGTCACTAAAAAATTATTCGTTATATAATTATTATTTTAAACTATATTGCTCTTTTAATCACTTTACATTTATCTTACTACAAAAATAATACGCATTAAATATATTTAATATTAAATTATATACATATATCCTATAGTATTAAAAATTAAATTTTCATTATTCTGTAAAAAACGTGACTATATACATACATATACATATATTCTATAGTATAAAAACAATTTATGGCAAAATGTAATCCATGTTTTTCCAAAAAAAAAAGAAAGAAATAATTCCTCGCTTTTTCTCTAAAAACATGATTCTTAACTATTTTTTTTTTTTTTAAACGTGCCTTGCTAGAACTACAACTTCAGATTTTTCCGACTAAAATCTTGATTCGACGGCTACAACTTGTTATCACTCAGAGTAAAGAGAAGAATAAGGGTGCAACTGGTTGTATCTAGAGTAATAAGTGGAAAAATAATTAGAGGAAAAATAAGGAGTGAAATTGGTTTGTTTTCCACCTAGTTTTCCTCCCCTATTTTCTAGAGTATCAAAATCTAGCGTAATCTATCTCTTTTATCAGTTATTTTGTGGGGCCCAGAAAAATGTAGAGAAATGTAATTTTATCTCAATTGGTAGATTTTTAGAGGAATTTAGTAAAATACGTAATTCTGCTCATTTTTGTTCCTCTGACATGTCAACCAATTGCACCCTATGAGTACTAGTAATTCAGTGGAATAGAAATGAGTGGAATAATGGTAGTTAGAGGAATAAAGGAATGAGAGGAATAATCGCAGAGAGATAAATGATCAACGTAAATGGTAACCATTGAGAGGAATACAGAGGAATACAAAAATAAATATTAAGAATAAAAACATATATATATATATTATTTAATTTATGTATATTTCCTCATTAATATTAAATATTTTTAATAACGAATATAAATATTTTGATATAAAATAATTTCAAAAAACTAATTTTAAAATTAATTTATTACAAATATAATAATTAGGAAAAAGGAAAAAAAAGTTTTAATGCAATTGACGAGAACGATTTGCAGCCCACATTTGCTCTGCAATTTGATTGCGAATAATTTTCATGTAAGTCCCTGTTTCCATTTCTTCTTCCACACCAACACTCCGATTGTTACTCGCATTATCATCGACATTATGGTGCCCGTATAAGCCAGTTCTTAGATCTACTCTCTCAAAGTAAATGATATCGTGTACCAGTACTACTTTGTTTTCTGTAAAGAGCTAAATATCCACGTCTGTTGGCGTATCCAGAATCAGCAAGATAATATTTACCTTCAGGAGGCTTTGGAAACTTGGGATCATCTCGAATTGATGTAGACAATTTACCCGTGCATCATGAGCTGATCCTGCCATACCAACATAACAATATGTGAAAAGCATGTTTATATCGCACATGGCCAAGACATTGAGGCTTGCTTTTCCTTTTCGATTGATAAATTGAAATAATTCTCTTCTTGGAGTCACCATAACAGGTACATGTGTTCCACCTAGTGCCCCAATAAATCCATTAAAATAAGGCCAGTATCATTTATCTTCTTGAAGACGGTTTGATGCAGCTTCAAGTTCTTGGGTTTTTCTTGGTCGTATGTAATCTACAGCCATTCGTTCTATTACTCCCAGGACTTCATGAAACTTTCGATGTACTGTCTCTTGAGCATGCCCAAATCTTAAACCCAGATCACCTTAAGTGTCATTTTGCCCACATAGCATGAGAAAAATTGTAACGCTCTCTTCAACGGTCATATTATGAGTCTCTTGTAACATATATCTCTCCTTTAGCATCTCACACAAATGCGTAAATGCGACTTGACTCATCCGTAGCTTTCGGCATGACCTCTAATTTCTGAAGATTTGCTATCGAATAATGTTCCATCCTTGGCCTCTATCTTGATTCATGGGATCTTTGCAGAAAAATTTGCCATAATTAACGAACACTGCAGATATGTGGGTCTGCAAAATTTCATGTTCTTCCAGCAATAACAACTCCGCGATTTCATCATCCGGTAGGTTCTCAAAGCCACGTATTGTAGTTCGGCAATCGAAAATTCTGAAAAATAAGAAAAATAATGTCAAACAAGTATTTTAATAAAAACAAAATTATATTGAAGTAAAGTTTTTTCCTTAAAAAAAAAATCATACGATCATTGTACTTTGAAAAAAAAAATATTGACTAGGACCCTTATTAGCAAAAAAAAAAAAAAAAAAAAAAAAAAAAAAAAANAATTTCGCCTGTTGTGCTAGGTGACATAACTCCAAACAAAGATGAGAAACTAGTCCCTGAAGAACCTGCAAAAAATTCCATATCCCGGGCATAAACTTGAGGAAGCATTACTGTTTATTCCTGCCATTTTTGAAATGGTTGTAGAGATATTTGTACTCTTTAGTCTGATATTATCACACGGATAACCATATCTATCATAAGATGTTTGTTCCAGGGCTTAAGCTTGGCCTCATTGCCTTCATCATTGCTTATTTTTTCATCGCTGACTTCTTCATCAAGTCTATGTTGGATGTGTGTACGAAGAGTATGCGGTGAATAACGATCATCCTACTCGAGAACATGTTCACCAAAAATCTGATCCAATAATTCTTTGAACAGAAGAGGTTTTGTTTGCAATACTCGTACATATTATATGGTAATACTTTACACTTACCACAGTTCGATCCGTCCACCACGACTTAGGCATCTCAATCTTTTCAGTTAGAGGATTAACCGCTACACCAATTATGTTGATTAAAATATTGTGATGATGTCGTAGCTTCCGCATATAATCAACTCTGCTTTTTATCTCTTAATCCCACTTGACCTTAATCCCTGTTATTTCATAAAACTTTTTTTCCACTCTCCGCTTGACATGACTGTCAAGTAATCTTATGATTTATCCATTTGCTTTTAGCTCATCGTTTACGAATTCAAGCATAACTTTGTAATATTTTGGACTCCACACATTATAAAATGCATGACCTAAATTGTAATACGTCAATATAAAAAAAGAGAAATTACCTAGAATAACACAAAATTACGTCAAAAGTACTAGAATAACACATTGGAAATAAAGTTTACTAGAATAACACAATTTTTTTGTAAAAAGTCTTAATACCCCTAAACTTCTTTGCTTTTGCTCACATGATGATAGTTTTTTTTGTTGTATATATTAGCTGGGAATTTGTGTAATTATTTTTTTTAATAAATTGAAAAGGGAAATAATATTAACAAGGATTTTTTTCACCTGAATATTATATATGTAATAGTACAAAAACTATTTAAAAAAATATAAATCAGATAATTTTACAATGTTAAACCTAATTATTACAAATTAAAGAAAAAAATATACAAAAGATTTTTGTAAATAACATATGTGTTTTGACTATTTGAGAAAAAATTCAAATTTTGGTCGAAAAATTAGGTTATTTTAAATATTTATTTTCAATATTTGAACAAAAAAAAATGGGTTCAAAAAAAAAAAAAAGCATTTGTTATACCTGTTCCTTTATTCCCGTGAACAAGACCAGATTTTCGCAAAATTATAAGATTTTCTGGATTTTGGATGGGTCCCACAATCTTAGAGAAAAAAAAAGAGCATCAATTGGTGAATTTATAGCATAATGTAGCGTAATTACCTATTCCTTTGAAATTTATATCGCTAACTTGACAACCAATTGCAGCCTGCATTTTTCTATAAAAAATACAGTTCCACATTTTCGAAAAAAACTATAATGGTGTACTTCCCAACACAGAGAAAAATAATATAGAGTTAAACACTATGATTGAGATATCATATTTTGTAAACAAAATAGGTCCACACATAGGGGTGTCAAGTTGGGTAAACCAACTCAACCCAACTCATGATCAATAAGTTTTAGGTCAAGTGAATTATGAGTTACCCAAACTCATTTGGTTAATGGATTGAGTCTAACCCATAACTCATTAAAACTAATGAATCAACGGGTTGAATGAGTTGACTCAATATATAATTAATTATAAATTTTCAAATTATTATGAAGTTATATAATCAATATTTACCCATACGGTCATACTCTCCACATGTATAATAACAAAAACCAAATAATAACTTTTTTTCTTTTTGTGTAATCAATGTTGACTAGACTTAAACTGAACCGAAAAACAGAACTCTGGTTTACACAAACCGTTAATTGGTTTGGTTCAAAGAGATTTAGCCAAGCTCATGGTTGATATTTGTTCGTCTTCTCGAAGTTTTAAGCTGTCTTTATTTCTTCTTCTTTTCTTAAAGTTTGTAGAGCCACTCAATAGCTGCTTTATTAGTTACATGGTGAGAACGATTTTAATAGATTTTACGAATTAGCCTTGCACGATTTAAACCCAAATGAGATTAAATAAAAATTAATAAATTATAACACATAACCCATTGATGCATTTCGTAAAACGCGAGAATTCACCGGTGATTTAAGAAATGAGATTAATCGAATATTAACACACTATAACCAATATTTTATTGGATTGTATAAAACATTTTTCTGGTTTAGGAAAGGCATATCAGTGGTTTGTACTGGTTATCACTGGTTTAAGAAATAGAGTCCATTAAAATGGATTGGTTAAAAATTCTTAAGGAAATTTATGGGTTAAATGAGTGACTCACTAACTCAGTTATATTAAACTCATAACTCATTTGAGTCACAACTCATTTAACTCATAAACTCATTTTAACTCAAATATTTAGCTTATTAAGTTTATGGGATTGGGTTGAGTTGTGTTGACCCATTATAAAATATCCATTTTGACACCCCAATCCACACATTAGATTTCTTGAAAAATATGTGGTCTTGGTTTCCTAAAAAAGTTATGATTCTTTCATTTTGAGTCAATTAGTGGAAGAACAAATTTCGAGCCAAATAATATCTTAACATGGGGGCACACTGACACATCTCGATATCTGTTCACGCAACCAATAAATGTTAAAAAGCATTAAATGCTCATGTGATAATAGTGTATTTTATTTATATATTATAATTATTATATATATATATAACTTATTTTCATGGATAATAATATCGAGATATGACATCATATAACCTGTTATCTTGATAAATGTGACATGTCATACTAATACATAATATGTTATTTATCTATGTTTTGAGGAAAAATAGCAAGGTATATGAAAATATAACTAGTATACACTGATACTAATAATATAACATGTTATATATTTTGATAAATATCATGTAATTGATAAGATATCATGTTATAGATTACGTGTGATATATGAAAATACTAGCATTTTGCCCTGTGCGAATGCATGGATAAACCATATTGTGATTAGTAGTAATTACAATATTGTGTATTTTTTATTGTATATTTTTGTTATGATTTTTATGTTCTTGCATTTAGTTAGTCTACTTTTTTTGTTGTATTTTTTTATTGGGTTATATTGTGTTTGGGAAATATATTTATATTTTTGTAATTTATATTTTTGTAATACATTATCCCATTTTAAATTTAAATGAAAATTTGAAAGTGTAATCATAGCTACATATTATAAGTGAGCGAGTTGTGTATTAGTGAACCCAACCAGAAAATAACGGAAACCGGAGGTTTAGTGTCTAAATGAGAAGTATTAAAGAACACTAAACCGTAGACAAGGTTTTGAGCGAGTCGTGTATTAGTGAACCCAAACAGAGAATAAGGGAAGCTAGGGGTGTAGTGTCTAGATAGAAAGTATTCAGAAAAATCTAAACCCTAGACAAGAGTTTGAGCGAATCGCGTATTAATAAACACAAACAAAAAATACCGGAAGCCAATATTGGTGTCTGTATCATAGTTTTCTACGGAATTCATATAACTTTATATAGCATGGAAAAATCATGTTAGTTAGAAAGTCCAAGTACATATGATCCTAACACTCGTAAAAGTAACATATACAAACATAAAAAAGTGTACACAGACGCACCAAAAAAAAAAAAAAAAAAAACCACTAAAAAAAANAAAAGAATCAAAAGACATTATTTGTTTATCCCTATATTATTTGATTCATCAATATACAACCCAAACTATTTGAGTTTAAAAATTTGTACAACCTGAAGACTTATGCAGTTACACTTTCAACACGTCTTATATATTGTTGTTTTCAAATTCCCTTAGAGTGATCTCTTTAATTGTTTACGTACTTTTTTATAGATGAGATTTCACAAAAATTCCAAATGATAATATCAGAAGGGCACATGCATTCTTTGTCTTCTTCCCTCAAACCGGTCATTGTTGTGGATAGCAAACAATCGAATGATGATGGATCCATTGAAGTAAGTTGATTCTAATATGTTTTCGTTGTTGAAACATAATTAAAAATCGATGAAAATTTAAATTTAAAAAGGTATGAACAAAAAAAAAAGTTTTCATGCTTTAAACCCTAATCTGTTACAATCACGTGCAAGTGCCGCCTTTGGTAAACTAAACTTCAACCATGGTTACTTCTTAACTGCTTCTAGAACCTGCCCCAAGCTCCCTTCTTGTAACTTGACAGGCCTTTAGTCCCTTTGGACTTTACCTCTCCTCCTGTATGTGTAGACAATTGGTGGATGATGGACCTCATAGAAATCAGGTTGATTGGGATAGTAGCTTACAGTGTATGCATCAACTTCATTTCAGGTGGCACGCAGGTCGAGATCTTGAGCAAGATATAGATTCAAGCAGGAAAACGCATATAGGCAAAAAGCTGCTTGAAAGTTGAACAAGTGTCTGAATCTGAGTTTTAATGACACATAGACTTCGTGTTATCGGTTTCTGTATTGAATAATTATAGACGTGAACAAAATGATCTTGGTCTCCCTGGCTGGAATGTAAGCCATCAAAAATCCTGACCTTTTCTGGCCGCATTTATAATTGCCGAAGTTTCAAAAGATTTTCTTTGTTGTTGACGGTGAGATTCCTTCCCTTGGCGCCCAATGGATAGACTTGTCGCACACACCTCTGTAAAATGTTTTGACAGAACCTTCAGAAAGTGAATAGGGATGTTAGAATAGAGACAATCATTGTATGCTCAGATTCAATAAACCCCACGTCACGGGTCGTGGAAGGTAGAAAGAAAATGTCTATTTACCAAAATGATGAGACTTATATTACCATTTGGAAAGCAGCACGAAAAGCATTCAACTCAAAATTTTGCTCCATCTCTCGGCACTCTGAGAAAACACGGGAAATTTATACATTCAAATACAGTTCAGAGAAGAAACATTATGATTCAAAACAACAATGTCGCAATATCTAAAACTGATATAATAAAGGACTATATCTGACAAGCCAAATCACGCACTCTTTTGCCAAGGAAGAAGACTAAGGATTTTAGACCAAGCGCTCAATGGAAAGCCACACACCCTTATGTGATTTAGAGAAAAGAGTGTTATGAAATCAAAAAGAACTCAACGCAATTTAGAGAGCGAGAACGCCGAGAAGAAGAAGATGCTTCGAGTTAATCAGAGTTAAAAGAGTGAAAAAAACGGTTTAAAAAATCGTGGGATCATAACGTGGGAAGTGCTTTTGAAAATTTAGGGATTTTTAGAGTGAGATTTTTTGTTTTTTTGTTTTTGGTAATCAGTGAGATTTTTTGTTTGTTGCATAATTTTTTTTGAGAAAAATTCAGATATACTCATTTTTTTATACCCATAACCACATTTACCCACCTTCCTTAATTTTAATCACACATACCCATCATTTTTGGTAAAAA
>OVAF01000930.1:1620-15738 GCA_900406245.1 Odontarrhena argentea
GTATCGGATCTCAAAAGCGCTTCTTAGTCTTGTTGTGGAGAATTTTGGTAGTCAATCCGTGGATAGTTATGCATCTTTAGAAGAAGAAATTTCAGTTGCTGAGAAGGTGCTGGATGCAAATTTTCTACCTAGTCTGAGGTCATATGTATGGGATATAATTGGATTCTTGGCAGCCCACTGTGAGGAAGAGTTCGATTCCATTTTGCGTGGAGATGAACTCAGCCTCAACTTTCTTGTCACATGTGCATGGTAAGACCCTGAATATTCTTTTTTCTCAAGCGCTTCATTTTGGATGTATTCTGATTTTTTTTCCTTCAACTTTTGTCTTAAGCTTGACCTTTTCAAGGTCGGTTCAGAAAGGCTATCAAATATGTCAGAATGATCTTATTAGCGCCTCCCAAAGCGAGTCAGCATCAAGAGCAGTGTTAATGATGATATATTCTCCTTCCATATATATATCATCGAGGGCCAGAGTTACCTTGTCGTTTATCCTTGGAGAAGATGGTGAGCAAAATTTGAATTCCCTTGTGAACTTCCTGAGTTATATACCATCTTCTGGAGGTTATGGACTGCCAAATATACTCCAAACTACCGTCTGCTTGGTGGGCTTGGCATGCTATTCATCGATCCCTCAGTATGCAAGTTTCATTATAAGAAACCAGGGTTTGGAGATACTGTTATCTTTTTGTAGTTGGTACCAAAGGAATCGGGACAATATTGGAGCATCAAGTTTTGCTTCCTATCCCCAGAGCATCAATGAGAAGAGATTATGTTGCTGGGTATGTACGGAAGACTGGGACAACAAAGATGCTTTTCTTCTGTACGCTCTCTTGGCTTTGGCTGAGTTGGTAAATCATTCTTTCTCTGATCAGAATCACGGCGAAGAACTTTCAATGAAGAGAGAAAATGTGAAAGATCTGTTATGCACCATCCTTCAGGAGATTCGAGATGGAACTTATGGCTCTGGTCCAAGGTGGTATGCTGCACACATCCTAAGTTTTTTTGGGTACTATGGCTTCCAACATAAGTTAGGGAAAAGACTCATGGGAGCTTATGAAGATCAGGAATGTAGCGATATGCGACTCCTTTTTGCAAGTGGGAATAGTGCAAGTGTAAACAAAGTTATTCTCGCTGTCAGGTGTCCAATGTTGCTGCCTCCTGAGGAGCGAGCTCACAGTGCTTCGGCTATAACAACTGAGAAAGCTCAGAGAATCTTTCAAGAAATCCGAATGTCTGCCAATGTGGATACTTTGGCTCTTGTTAAGTTATTGGAATTTTCTTACTCGGGGTATGTGGAAGTAGAAAGCATGACGCTGAAAACGCTGAAAACTTTGGCGAGACATTGCAAGTCAAAGGTTCTGCTGCAGATGCTCTGTAGAAGAAGACCCAAGTGGGGATCTTCAGTACCCAGAATTGATATACCCCTTGCCCTCACTCCTAAACTCATTCATTTCTCGTAAGTTTTGATTAGTCCATTCATTCTTTTTGAGGCTAACAATCAAATAAACTCATAGATCACTGTTTTCTTGTAATTTCAGGGATGTTATATTAGTACCTAAAGAAACAATCATGGTTGGCTTCAATTGCCATTTGTGCTCCTCAACATCGCCTCATGCCCACTCTCACCGAGTCATACTCTCGTCAGGCTGTGAATACCTACGTGCCTTGTTCCGGTCCGGGATGCAGGAGAGGTATGTGACAGTTACTCTTAGTTCACACAAATTTTCTTTGGTTTATGAAAGTATGTTCTTGGCTATCTTAGTACACTAGAATTTTGCCGAAATTAAGCACCTTCTAGTTAGGGGTGGGCACTGGCCGTACATCCGGTAAATTACAAGTATCTATTACACGGCGCAACCCAAATGGAAACTCCATTTGGAAGACCACGTGTATCCAGGAAAAAATCAAAATACATGCAGGTAATGATGAGTCACGAGCATTTCTGGCTCCTGGGACCACAAGCAAGTCAGAGTATACTCTGGGTATGTGTGTCCACCCCTAAACCTGAAGAATTATTTGGTATTTTTGCTGTCCATGTTGATGTAATGTGGGCAGAGGCAAATGTAATTAGAAGCTGTTTAGTGTTCATTGAGGAAGAAAAGACTCAAAATCTAATATGTTGGATCTTAAAATTTGCAGCCATTTGGATAGACTAAACGTCCCTGTGAGCTGGCTGGGCCTAACCAAGCTTGTGAATTGGTTCTATAGTGATGAGTTGCCGAATCCTCCATCGGGTTGCAAATGGAACAACATGGACACCGAGGCAAAACTACAGGAGCTTCAAGCTTACGTGGAGATATACTCACTTACTGAATGGTGGATTATGGAAGATCTTCAAAACAGTTGTGCTCAAATAATTCTCTCCTGCTTGGAATCCACTAGAGAGTTATCTGTCAAAACAATTGAATTAGCTGCAAGTTTCTCTATGTGGAAACTGGTGGAAGCGGCAGCTCATCATGCAGGTCCTATTTATCATCAGCTTCGTGATTCAGGTGAGCTCAATGAGCTAGATGATGATCTGGTTAACTTGATCCGAACCGCTGCTGTTCAGTTTTCCCAACAGGGTGGTTAAATGAAGCCAAAGGTAAAGAGGGCCTTGACCGATTTAAGAAATCTGGAACTGAGAGTCTGATAGATATATAGTATCCGAAGACACTATCCGGCCTCGCATGGACAAGTATAGGATACGGGATGGTTTTGTTAGTCATTTATTGACTCTAATCCCTTTTTGAAAGATGATACGTGTTGTACTGGTGTTCGATAGCAAACAATATGTTGTGGAATCTTGTCACAGAGTCGTTAATAGAAAGAAACAAAGCAAAACATGAAATTTTGTAAGCTATCCAATGGTAATAGCCAAAGTTGATTTGTAATGAGTAAGACTGTTCCGTTCCNATAGAAAGAAACAAAGCAAAACATGAAATTTTAAAAGCTATCCAATGGTAATAGCCAAAGTTGATTTGTAATGAGTAAGACTGTTCCGTTCCGAAAATGTCAATATAGGAGATAGTTGCATCGAGTAAAATACATTTGAGCAAGTCAGCTCATACATAACCCCTAGACAAAGTTCTTACGTGAATCGTGAGAGCCACTTATTACCNTGAAATGTCAACTCCTAGACAAAGTTCTTACGTTAATCGTGAGAGCCGCTTATTACCAATTCAAGGAGAGAAAGTGTAAGAGATTAACCAAGGATAAGAAATCAAAAATCGAAAATAGGAAATGGTGAAAGCCCTGGAGGCAGCATTTGGAGTTGCGGAAACGCTCTTTTATTGTACCATTGATATGGCCATCGTTGTAATGAGTTTCCTCGACGACACTATCTTCTTCTTCACCGACGCTTACATCTGCATCCTCAAAACTTACGTGCACATGTGGTTCTCTTTGCTTTCGCAGCTATTTGGTGATTTCTTCAACCCCGAGAATATTCTTGATCCTCCCCCCATCAGATTGATCTCGTTTTCATCAATTACAAAAGAGAAAAAAAATAATTTCTACCTTGATCTCATTTGGAAGTGGTTTAGAAAAGCTACGTTGCACTTGCAGTTGAAAAGATTTTATAAATGTTGCGTTCATATGATGTATGGATTATGCTATTATCTGGTGGGTTTGATCTTTAACTTGGATCTTTGTGTGATTGTTGTATGTAATTATGTATGCTTGTGTTCAAATAGAACTTTCCCAGTGCTATTTTCATCGCTGGTTTCGGCTTTTTCACCCATGCCTACGACCTATTTTACTTCTCTGTCATCGCAAAGCTCTTTGGTCGTTTCGCAAACCAGATTTTAGTTCCCATCGTTTTATCGATATTCAGAACTAACCCCAAATTTGACGAAAAATTGTAAAATTGTTGGTTACATTTCTATGTGCTTTAGAAAAGCTACGGTGCAAATCAAAAGATTCTATAATTGGTGTATTCATATGATGTGTGGATTATGCAATTATTTGATGAGATTAATAAATTAGATGTTTGTGTGATTCTTCTATGTATGTATGCTTGTGTATAAATAGATGATTTTTTTTTTTTTTTTTTTTTGCCTTTATAAAATATTTTTCATATAAAATTTACACTCTTTTCTCACTTGTTGTATACGTTTCTTTGTTGCACATCAGGTTTGTTCTTACACAACTTAACTACTTAACTCCAACCGTTATGAAACAGGTAGAAAGCTGACAATACGGACACTTTCTTCACCAAACACTCATTTTATGGTCCCAATTTTCCCTGTGTAACTGTTACTCCATTTTTTATATATATATTTAGTAGCTTGAATTTGTAATGGATGTGAAACATAATACCAGTACAAGTGACCAAATGAAAAATATTTAAACACATTATAAGATATTAATATTTTTATATTATTTTTGTCAACAATTCAATAATATTGTGATTAAGCTGGACTTGAGACAATCCGCTACGTTACTAGTTTTGGCTTATTAGACATCATGTATCTAGATTAAGAAAAATTGATTATTGATGTATTTAAAAAAAAATATCGTTATTTGCTCCTAAAATTAATGTAATATATTGTATTTACTTTGCTAAGATGGACACTCCCAAATGGGAAGAGAATGTTTTAGTTATATATATATATATGGTTTTATTTACTCTAAATAGATTGCTAAGATAAAATTTTATCCAAGGCTAGATAATATTAGTTTTTTTGTTTTAAAATAGATATCTTCTTTCTTTAATTAAATTTTTTAAAATTTATTTATGGTTAATGCAATGGAAAATAATATCTTATTCCTAAAAATTATTTCTACATGTTACTTATAACCTTAAAAAAAAAAAAAAAACATTTATTGAATTATATATTATTTTTACTACAAAGGAAAACTCTGACTCTTGTCTCCATCCACACCTCTCATGTTTTGCATGATCTTATCCACGTTTCTCTTGTTCTTCTTCTGATATATAAATTGTTTGCTATACATCAGCTTTTGTTATAAATCTTGCAAAAACTAAAGGATAAAACAAAAAACAAAAATGGTGGCCAAAAACTCAACTGAATCTGAGTGCAAGTCCTTGGATGAAGCCAAAGTCACTGAGGTTCCTCCAATCTTTGGCCTTCCTCCAGGTGCCTTAGATTTCAAGAGACCTACTCTCTCTGCCTCAGTCCCTGTCATCGACTTTGCAAGCCTCCATGCTGATCCAATGTCGCGTGAAGGTGTCGTGGAGAAGATCAAAGAAGCTGCTGAGAAATGGGGAATCTTCCAAGTGATCAATCATGGTGTTCCTTTGAGTGTTCTTGAAGAAATTCAAGATGCAGTTGTTAGGTTTCATGAGGAAGATCCTGAGGTTAAGAAATCTTACTATTCGCTCGATTTCGCCAAGAAATTTATCTACCATAATAATTTCGAACTGTATAGTTCCTCTGCTGGTAACTGGAGAGATTCATTTGCTGGTTACATGGCTCCTGATCCTCCGAAACCCGAGGAGCTCCCAGTAGCTTGCAGGTAATTTATCTCTTCTTTTCTTGTTGAAAGTATATCCGGACCTTTGATTCGTTGTTAGGTTTAAGACCATCTTTTAATTTTGTTGGTTAGGGATGCTATGTTGGGATACTCGAAGCATGTGATGAGCTTAGGTGGTTTGCTCTTTGAACTTCTCTCAGAAGCTCTTGGTTTGAGCTCTGAGAAGCTTAAGAGTATGGATTGCATGAAGGGTATGCATATGATCTGCCATTATTACCCTCCCTGTCCACAACCTGACCTAACTTTGGGCACAAGTCAGCACTCTGACAACACCTTCATCACCATGCTTCTTCAAGATCAAATCGGTGGTCTTCAAATTCTTCATCAAGACTGTTGGGTCGATGTGAAACCTATCCCCGGGGCTCTTGTCATCAACATCGGAGATTTCTTGCAGGTAAGCTGATCATTGATCTACACAGAAAGATTACATTGCATTTTAGTTTCTCGTTTTTTTATTGGTTTTCTGTAGCTGATGACGAACGATAAGTTTGTAAGCGTGGAGCATAGGGTGCTTGCGAACANTAAATAGATTTAACTGAAAGATTACATATATTGCATTTTAGTTTCTCGTTTTTTATTGGTTTCCTGTAGCTGATGACGAACGATAAGTTTGTAAGCGTGGAGCATAGGGTGCTTGCGAACAAAGCTGGACCGAGGATTTCAGTCGCGTGCTTTTTCAGCTCGAGTATGAATCCGAATCCAACAGTTTACGGACCAATCAAAGAGCTTCTCTCTGAAGAAAACCCTCCAAAATACAGAGAGTTCACTGTACCAGAGTACACAAAGGGGTACATTGAGAAAGGTCTCGATGGAACATCGTATCTGTCCAAGTACAAGATATGAGTAAACCGTCAAGTTCTCTATAAGAATATTGTGTATCAGAGAAGTAAGGTGTTTGTGTGTTTCTTGCATTTTGTTTGGTTCAGTACTCCTTTTTGATGTCAAGTTAGTCTGTTCTTGGCTCTATACTAATAATCATCTTGTAGCTGTTTTGCTCTCTTTTCGAATGATTTTCCATATTAAATCCAGTGCATTCCTTTTAACACCTTCGACGTACATTTCTTATAACAGTGTGAGTAACAAAAGATCTTAATTAGTCCCAAGCAGCAAGGCTTGCCAAATGAGACACCATATCTTCAAGACACGAGAACTGATTCAATAAACTCTTTTCAAACTCTCCACTCTCATTTTCCTCTGATCTCAACTCACTTAAACCTTCGTTAATCCTCTTCATTCCGTTCTGTAGTAACTCCACTCCTCTGCAAATTCCTTCTGGCAGTTTCCTTCTCTTGTTCGGTCGTTTCTCTACTTCTTCCATAGATCTCTGTTTGTTTCTTCTTTCTACCAGCTTCTGCACTGTTGTCTTAACCTGCGTACCTTCCTTCACAAGTAACTCCAGTTCCTCTTGTGAAGGTGTAATTGAGAGAAGCGCTTCTTCTTTTTCCAAGAATGTCTTTAGTTCTGCCATGAACTGCTCTGTGTTTGCTTCTTTTCCAGATTCTAGATCGAAGGCTAGAGCTGCGTCTTCAGGGACGAATCTCCATAGCTGATTACAGCTCGCGTGTGCACAGAAGTATCCAAACGCAGTAACAGCATGGTGTACTACAGCCCAGTGGCGTTTCCTAAGAAGATCATGGTAGAGTTCCCAGACCGCACGGCTCTTTGGACAGGTTTCGGTTTCTGACATCTTGTATCTGCTCAGTCCTGACAAGAAGAGAGCAAGGTTTGGCGTGAACTTATGAAGCTGATGATGATCAGCTTCTGAAATGTAAAGCTTTTGAAGCTCTGTTACGACAGTATCCATCTCCTGGCAGGTGTATAGCTGGTCGCATCTTGAGATGATTGATAGTGTTTCACTCAGAATCTCACTGTAACGATCCCTTGTTGTTTCATCTTTGGAGTTTTTGTACTTGTGAATGAGATCGACCAAAAAGTTCAGAGTCTTAGCATCAATCCCTGATATGCTCATCTTTCTACACAGTAAGAACAATTTGTGCACTTAATATCAAATTTGTTATCTCATGCGATAAAGAGTTACAGGGAAATGTTAAGAGTAGATATCAAAGTTACTCACAGGATCTGAAGGCAAGCAGAGAGTGCGAAAACTGGACCTCCAAGCACAGTGTATCTGGAGGAATTTGATGTTTTCTCTTTGAAGTTCTTGATGAACTCGGAAAAATCTGCAGTGATCAGCTTTTTCGCGTCGTTTTTGATTCTCTCTGGAAGATAATTTAGTGGAAACCCGTCTAATAGAAAGGCTAGGTATACATCCGATGCAGATTCAGATCTGCTCTCAGTGAAAATGTTTTTGTAAACTCGAGCTGTTAGAGATTTGGGGCTGTGAGTAAGAAGAAAGCAGATGGACTTTGTCATTCTTCTGAGAACCGAATCAGGACAAAGTAACATTTCTGATGATGACATTGACAACATGAATGTACAAAGTTTACGGATCATATCAGCCAGAAAATCCTCAGTGGCATGACGAACCCAGAAGCACCAAAGTTCCATAACTATCTGCCAACACAAGAAATGTGGATGCAAGAGATTCTGGAGTAAGAATGT
This sequence comes from Odontarrhena argentea, assembly GCA_900406245.1. Taxonomy (NCBI): domain Eukaryota; kingdom Viridiplantae; phylum Streptophyta; class Magnoliopsida; order Brassicales; family Brassicaceae; genus Odontarrhena; species Odontarrhena argentea. The sequence continues at coordinate 9,661 of OVAF01000930.1, forward strand.
TTCAACTTCTTCCCAGGCAGGAGTTGAAGACAGTATAATCATAAGGTTTTTGAGAGATAGAAGCAGAGCTGAATACATCGATTCCCAGATTATTGTCTTCCCAGAACCATCTGCCATTGGTAGCTGAATGGAGAGGACTGGAGAGTAAACCTCTTCATCTGTTAATATGTCGAGAAGCCACTGTAGCTTTTTGGAGATTCCAAGCTTTGCACCTTCGTCAAGCTCAGAAGAATACCTCATGACAGACTGGAACAATACAACTCGGGCCAGTAGCAAAACTTTGGCACTTGTTGCAGATTCTACAGATAAAGACAAGATATCCACCAATGATGCTTTTATCTGAGAGTTAGGGTTCTGGTTCTTACATATTTGGTTTGAGAACCCTTGTTCATCTACGAACAGCGAATCAAGAAATGTGAGCCTGAATTCTTGTGTTACTTCATCTGCGTTCAACAGTGCACTTAAAAGATCTACAGTTGTCTTCTCTAGAAGATCAGTCATTACTTCACTAGCAGATTTACCATGAGTTTGTTGGCTCATTGAAACTTTGAAAGCGGAGATCATCAAGACGAAGAGTGCTATTTCCTTGAACACCATAGACGCTTGGCTTGGAAACAGCGCCACAACTTTAACAGCGGTGATAAGGTAAAATTTCACAGGAAGAAAGACCCTTCTGGCTTCTGTTGCAGATATGCTTTCCTTCACCGAGCAAGACCAAGCCTCAGCAGTCAATCTCAGAGACTCCTTGATCAGTGATATTAGCTTTAATATGATTTCTCCAACATCTACCTTAGATACCAGTGTCTGCTTGTCTATCTGAAGCAATGTAATCACCCCCTTCCATGATGTATTAAGAATGGTCACAAGATTGCCACCATCTCTTGCGGCAAGCATACCCAATTCAGTCAGAGAGTTAATTCCCAGCACAATTATGCGTAAAAAATTATTCACACTGTTACCTTCCTCCATCCTTGCCTTTCCTACATTTCCATTAGTCTTGATTTCATTTATGTCCCAAATCCCTGTTGGAGAGCACTCTTTGCACAGGCGGACAATTGAGTCGATTAAGACTTGCACAGCCTTAAAAATCTCTGAAGAAAAGGAATCGACTTTCTGTATCAAAAGAAAGGTGAAAACTATGAATAGATGGAAAATACAAAAGACTAATCTCAACTCTAAAGTTCTCTATAGTAACATTGGGTAATGTTAATAAATCCCACGTTCATGATATGGTACACGTAGCTAGTGCTGAAAGATCAAGACGAAATAAAAGATACCTTGGCATTCAGTATCACTTCCTTTGTCAAATTCAGCAGCTCTGAAACAAACTTATGACTTGTAACAGCTGAGGCCTCATCATTCATGAATAAGGTTTTTCCAAAAGCAGCAAAGCTTGAGGCAGAAAAGCGAAGATAATCCAAAAGAAGCTGCATAGCACTTACAGTTAGCTCTGACAGACTCGCACTTAAAGTTACAGAAACCGCAACAATCACCAACCTGAAAGAAAATGTTTGAATGCTCTTCCTCTTGAGACTCCTCCATCGACATTACAGACATGTTCAAATGTTTTGCACACCATTGGCTTACCTACAATAATTGGTGTAAGAAAAGGAAATATAGCAACACTCTCAGGCTGACGTTAAGCAATAAGCGGCAAAGCTTAAGGTATTGTACCTTAGTACCAAAAGCAAGAAAGTAGTTTGAGCAGTCAGGCCGATCCAAAGCTAAGTATTTTGAAGCTACAGGCAGAATTGCCTTGTTCAATAAACACTGAGAAACGTCGAGACATGTGAAGTCTTCCCAAAGAGTCTATACTGCTGTCAAGGAATACTTGAAACACCCCAGAACAACCCACTAAAAGTATGTGTAATCAACTCAATCACACGCATAGAGATTGGATATCTAAACATAGCATGACAGGTACTGCAACTTAGCATAAGACGAGAAAACGAAGAGAGCATCAAAGGTATGTCTGGATACTGTTAAGGTCTCCACAAGAGAAGGCAAATCAGAGTTCTCTTCTATATCCAAGTGAGCGAGCCGTGTGAGTAGTTGAACCCGGTTCTCGTTAAGCTGTTGTACAAACAGGAAAGAAATAAAGCTGCTTAAACCTATGAGCTACAAATTTGCCAAGTGAATCCAAATCAATTCTATAGAATCGCATAGTAAAACTCAGTTAAATTCATTCTTAATAGCTACAAAGTCGTAATGTTTCATTGCTCAAACACCTCAATATGATACAAAGACAAACTTCAAAAGCAACCCAAACAATCGTATTTTTTGTAAATCTGAACTTGAAGCAGAAATTCGACAAACGGTGGAGATTGAAGAGTGAAGATACGTAGAGATTATGACCGGAAGCGATTAAATTGTCCATGTAGAAGGAAATAAAGCTGGAGAAACTGAAGAAAAATCGGTGGAAAGGAAGAAAAGCTTACATCAGAAGATTTGATCTGTTGGAGTATCTTCATCGCATTGTTCTCCATCTCTTGACCACTCTTCTTCTCTTCCCGCTCTTTACATTTTCCGGCTCCGCCTTCTACTTTTTTTCTTTTTCCCTTTTGATTTTTTTTGTTTTTTCTAGAAAAGGGAATTATAAAAGATATTTTCTGACCCAAAAAGTAGTATTCAAAGGCCCATTGGATGTAATTGGGCTTTAGTAATTATATTTCATTGATTCTCATTCTCCTATAGAACTTTATTCTGTGTTAGTTAGGCAGGCATGTAACAATTTCAAAACAAGTAAAACAAAATTATACAAAGTATATGGAACAGAAAGTTACAGACAATGTAGAAAATGTTCTTCGCCCAGTTTCTAGATAGATGAATAAGTACATGTCAAAGATGCATTGCACTTGTCACCAGCGCCCAGGCACTATATATAGGAGCATCAACAAGGGGCCACCCCTGATACTTGAGCTCCTTCAAATATTTCAAGTTTGATTTTACTATAACTTTTTTGTACTATAATAGTTTACTACAAATGCATGCAAAAGAAAAGAAAAACAAAAAAAAGCTGTAATTAGTATACATGGTAATTAAATGCATGAGATGTGAATTTAAGTTTAGGGACAGGAAAAAGACTAAAGAGAGGAGGATGCATGAAATGGAACAACAAGTGTTTGACATGCAAAACGTATTTTGTCCCTCTCATCATCCCAACGCAATTATAACATCATTTATTATTGCTTACATTTTGTGGATTCTTGCTGTCTTTATTATATTTTGCTTACATGCATGTTTCGAAATTGAATAACAAGACATTTTAAAATATTTCACACGAATCATATGCAGTCTGAACTATTGTGACTAAAAATTTAGTAAGACATTTCACACGAATTATCCTTTTCATCTATCCAAGTTTTTCGTTTGGTACTAGCTAGTTCTAGTCAATTTTACAATGCAATGACCATAATATATGTTAATTGGATTGATTCATCTGAAAGAGTAGTCCCTTTCTCTTAAACGAGCTCATATGTATAAATTTATTGATTTCAATCCGATTTGTTGAGACAGTGCAATGAAAATAAATTTATGTAGATACGCTTGTGATCATGTTATGCATTTTAAAAAATGATTGGTGTTTTAGACTTTAATTATTTTGAATATGCAAAATTAGGATATATAGGAGAAAAAACTGATAAACCACAGCTAATGAGCAACGATTAAACAAAGATAGTGACACACATTACATTAAACGACATCCGAAATCAAAAGTAGCCCTTAATGATCAACAGAATTTTAAAAAGACCAACAATAACATCCGAAGTAATTAATTATTCCTTGATTAAACCCTAATCAAGCAAAAACTCTCTACTAAAGCTTCCTTAAGGATGTGGATCAAGGATCCCACCGCCGACGCCACCAACCACGCCGTGTGCACCGCCGATACCGATTCCTTTACCGATACCACCACCACCGACTCCGCCTAGCCCGCCTACGCCGCCAAGACCACCTCCTTTAGCAATTCCACCACCAATACCACTTCCTACTCCTCCTAGACCGCCAATGCCACCGGCTTTACCGATACCGCCACCAACACCAGCTCCGACTCCACCAAGACCGCCTCCTAAACTGCCGCCTATACCGTGAAAGCCACCGATTCCAGCTGCACCACCAATACCACCATACTTACCGATACCGCCAAGACCGCCGACGAGGGGCAGTCCTAGACCTCCGACACCGCCTCCAACTCCGGCAAAGCCACCAACTCCGGCAATTCCACCGACTCCTCCGATGCATTTCTTGTCGCCGGTGGTCTTCAGTAGTGGTGACTGACCTGGTGCATTTGCATGCATGGTTGTTTTTGCTGATGTATCGTCACGTGTCATGATCTCCTTGCCCTCGTCAGACTCACCAGGCACGTGACGAGCACGTGCATGGACCAATGACATAGCGATCAAGACACAAACGACTGACAAAACTCTCGACATTTTTTATCACTCCGGCCCTCTCTCTCTCTCTCTCTCTCTCTCTCTCTCTTACACACACTAAATTGTAGTGATCGTCTTGAATCTTGTTGAGGTTTATAATGAGTTTTCTAGGGTTTATATAGCAAAATTAAGGTTGGTGACGGTTGAGAATCATAAATTTTGCTGTGAACAAAATTTATAACATGTTGTCCTTAGTAAAGGCTCTCTGATGATACAACTATACTATTGACAATTCATTGGTCCAAGTTTAAATATGGTTGATTCATTTTTCATTTTTTGTAAATTGTAAATGGCTAGTGACTTCATGCACTAGTACAGCTAGCAAGCTGGATCATATTTCCTTCTTTTCTTTCTTAGCACAAAATGCAAGTGAAAAGAACCAGAACATCACCCTTCATATAATTTGAATTATTTATAGTGACCAAAAAAAAAATATTATCTATTTGTCTTGATATATATAGCATAACTTATACGTTAGACAAAATATTAAGGGGAAGGGGGAAACGAAGATCGAGTCTATAGCCGAACATTTAGGGTTTGAGAAAATTGTGTTTTGCTAATTAAAGACAAACCACAAAAAACATAGACCCTATAAGTGCTCATAACCGGACAAATCTGAAACTTTTGTTTATAACAAGAGAAAAACAAAATGATTAATCAGACGATCAAAGCTTTAAATTGAGTTTGCGTCTTAGGAAATTTAATCAAAGGATCTGACTGTGATCAACTTTTAACTATTTTCTCGAACGTTCTATAGTCTCATATTTTGTCTTCAACACTAGTCTTCCACATAAGTTAAAATGCATTCATCGAAACTAGCCGAAGTTGTGATCCATAGTGGAAAAACGGCAAAGGCTTCTCAACTCTACAGGGCATTTGTTTCAGCTTCAAGGCCCTTACGAGTAAGAACCAATGGAGCAGTTAAAACAAAAACAACATTTCTTTTTAGTAATGTTGTGAGGCAAGTAACAGACAAAAAAAAAAACACACACACACACACACACACAAAGAAAAAAAATCATCATTTTGCAAATTGTTTTTTTTTTACTGAAATTAGTTCTTTTCCCCTTGCATATTAAGTTTTTCGATTTCACTTTTTTTATTTGCGAATTCAAATTTCTATAAAACATTCATTAGTGGGATTTGGTTATGGTAAATGATAACATTAGGGTAAAGAAGAGGCGGAACAATGCCAAAAAGTGAAAGAAGCAGCAGAAGCAGTGAAGGAAGGAGCAAAACAAGTGAAGGATACAACTGAATATATCCAAGATGTTGCCTCTACTACAGCTAAAAGTGTAACTAATTAATCCGCATTTTCATTTGCTACGTTTCTATATTAATCATAATTTAGGGATTAATCATTAATTCCCAATTAATGTGATCAACCAGGTGACTAAGATGACAAAAGATGTAACGGAGAAAGTCACTGAGACTACTGAAAAAGCTAAAGGATCTGTCTCCGGCGTTTTCGGCACTGCAAAAAACGCTACTGATATCATCAAGAAAAAGATTCTTGGCGGTGATTAGTTACAATATAGTTGGTATGTTTTTATGTAAGTTCCAATAAATTAGTATTCACAATTTTTTTTGGTAATTAATTGAGATCAATGATATATTTAACTAAAATATGAATTTATGTTTTTTT